>NW_026471325.1:0-10491 GCF_026875155.1 Cherax quadricarinatus | reverse complement strand
TGTTTATAAGAAAAAATTTTGTTCATGAAAACATCTGTGTCCCACTAGAACAATGTGTAGACTAGAACAACTGTGTACCAAAACACAACTGTGTCACTAGAGAAAACTGTGAAACTAAGGACATCTGTGTCCCCACTAGAGACAACTGTTCCCATTAAGACTAATTGCCCACTGAACAACTGTGTCCCATAGAGAAAACTGTTACCACTAAGACAACTGTGTACCTAGAGACAAATGTCTACCACTAAGACTTGTTACTACTGGCATTTTACCACTAGAGACAACTGTGTACCATAGAGACATCTGTGTACCACAGAGACAACTGTGTCCCACTAGAGAAAATGTTTCCCACTAGAGAAAATTGTTCCCATGGAGAAATATTCCCACAGAGACATCTGTGCCCATAGAGAAAACTGTGTACCCTAGAGACAACTGTTACAACTAGGGGACACTGTGTACCATAGAGACAATTGTCTACCAAAGGGAGACAACTTTTGTACCCAAAGACATCGTGTACCCTAGAGAAACTGTGCCCACTAGGACAACTGTGTACCACTAGAGAAAATGTGTAAACTAGAGTCAATTTGACACTGGAGAAAACTGTGTACCACTAGAGACAACGGGTTTTACCAAAGACATCTGTGTAACTGAAAAAACTGTGTACCCTAGGAAATGGTACCTTTTGAGACAATGTGTACCACTAGGCAACTGTGTCCAAACTAGAGACATCTGTGTCCCACGGGGAAACTGTGTACCAGAGACTAGGAAACTGTTACTACTAGATAAAAACTGTTTTCCACTAGAGACAACTGGTACCACTGAGCATCTGTGTCCCACTAGAAAATGGACCACTAGAGACAACTGTGTACCACTACAGACAACTGTGGCCACTAGAAAAAATTGCCCACTAGGACATCTGTGTACCACTAGAGACAACTGTGACCACTAGAAAACTGTGTAACCTAGAGAAAAAAGTGTACCCTAAGAAAAACGTCTACCACTAGGACTACGTGTCCCCACTAGAGACAACTGTCTACCCTAGAGCATCTGTTTTACTGAGACAACTGTGTATCACTAGAGAATTGGTCCTAGAGCAACTGTGTACGATGAGACAACTGTGTTGTTTCGCCCTACTTACCCCATTATATACAAAAATAAAAGGCCGGGTTAAAATAAGTTCGAAATTAAATATCGCGAACCCTTTTTTACTAGCAAAAAAGGGGTTTCGACTTTATTATTATGGGGTACAGTATGAATCAAAAAGTACCTCATTTGTATTATATTGTTTTTATTTTTTCCCCCATGATTTTATAATATATATTTATTATATTTTTATTAGGTTAGGTTTTCGAATGTGAAACCCTATGTAGTGACCAATTGGGGTTTTTTGAATTGACCCCACCGTCGCCTTTGGCAGAGCTGAAGTATACTATAAAGTGTTGAGTAGTCAGTCGCCCTAGCTCTGATCGGTACGGGTTTCAACCCAAAGCCCCAGCTTAAACTAAAACTTTTTAAAAAAGTTTGGCCCTTTGCCATTAGTTGGGAAATTTCTGTAAATTATAAAAGAAATTTTTCTTTACCCTAGCCTTTCAAAAAGAGTGATTTTAATTGAAATTTTTTTATCATACTTTTAATGAGAATTTAACTTAGATTGGGTTTTTTGCTGTATAGGTTTCATTTAAAATTTCTTTGGTTTTTTTAATTCAAAACCAAAATACCAAGGAAGCTAAATGATTGGTAAAAAAATAAGCTAACAAAAAAAATGGAGTTTTTTTGTCCCCCTATT
Organism: Cherax quadricarinatus; assembly: GCF_026875155.1. Classification (NCBI taxonomy): domain Eukaryota; kingdom Metazoa; phylum Arthropoda; class Malacostraca; order Decapoda; family Parastacidae; genus Cherax; species Cherax quadricarinatus. The sequence continues at coordinate 8,705 of NW_026471325.1, read as the reverse complement.
GTTCGGGAAGTTTAAGGGAAAAACAAATGGGTTTCTGCCGGGAGTACTTCCCCTGAAGTACTTATTTTTTTTGCTTTAAAATTAAGCCCCCTTTGCGAGAATTAAGAAAAGGATCCAGAAATTAAAGTCTTATTAGATGAATTAACGAGGTATTTGACATTTTAAAAATTACAGACGTTTTTGGCAAATAGCTAGACAGTTAGATATCCCTTAAAAATAGATCCTAGCGCGGACTTTGGCCCTATTAAGGATAGATTTTTCCAAAAAACCAAGCAATCCCAAGAACTAGATTGGGAAAGATAGTTTTATTTCTTTGGGGAAATAGAAATCCCACGGGGGAACTGCCTTAAAAAAAATGAAGTTAAACCGGTTTTTAAAAGGTTATACTCAGTCCGTCTCAAAGTCCCCGTTCTTTTCCCCCGGAGTATGTTTTCGGTGGGGGGAACGAACCTCGTCAAATGAGGGGGAAAATTTTTAGGATGGTGCGTCCCAAAATACTTCCGGGAAGACGCCCAAATTTCCCCTTCGTTCTTTCCCTTTTGGGGAAATTTCACGTCCGAAAAATAGAAGAATAGAACGCATATTACTTTTACAAAACCTCAATCAAAGCAGAACTCAAAAACGGGAAGAATTTAGGCGTGAAAGTTTCTTTTGAAAAAAGCAGAAGGGGTTCCGGAAGAAAAGACGGGAGAGCACGGAACCCGGGGTTTTTGATTGCATAAAGCATTAATGGTACCTAATTTTAAAAAAACAGATTAGATGAATTTTTTGAAATTTTTGAAATGGGCACGTTCAATGGGCTGGCCCAAAGACAAAGGGGCCACTTGCTGCACCATCTCAAAGGGAAAAGGGCCGTCTTGTGCGCCTTTTTACCATATGAGTTTTTGCCCGTCGACTAAAAAGAGAACTATTTTAAAGCATATGAATGCCCCCTATTAGTTATCAAATAGTTTTTCGTTCCATGAAACGGCAAACAGGAAAAAATTATTTAGTTTTTGCCGGGGGAAAAGCAGGGGGTTTTGAACGTTGGTGTCGGCTTCTCGGGTCACGACTTTAAAAGTTTATCACAAAAATGTTACTAAAAGATTTGTTAAAATTTTCCAGGGGGAGTTCGCCAGATTTTGTTGGCCACCCGAAAAACGACGTTGTTAGAGACTGCCGCGTGGCAGACAACTTCGAGTTTTCCCCAAGGGGGTTTGGTACAACTAAAAGGCGCCAGGTATCAAAACCAACGAGACCAGAACCGCGAACCTTTCGGTAAGCGCCCCTACCCAACCCGTTACCCGTGTAACAAGAAAACCCGAAGTAAAACACCAAATTCAAATCGAGCCATCCTATAGCCCAGATAGGTCAGGGGGAAAAAATTTAAAATGTTCGTACTGTTCGAAGCTGGGACATTTAAATACAATGTTTTAAGCGGATAGGGCCAGGAAGGAGCCCAATCCTATAGATTCCCCACCAAATCATTCCTCTACGACTACCCAAGGGAAAGTCCGAGCCAAGAGTGCCTCTGTCCCAAGGAAAAGGCGTCCTCCATTTGCAAGGAATTGGGTTCACGTCAAATTGTAAAGAGTTAGTCCTTACTTTTCCAAAAGCAAAGTGGGAAATTACCGATACGTTGTTGCAAGAAAAATTCTTTTGGGGATCGGGGTCCTATTAAAATTTTAAGAAAAGGACTGTTATCATCCCCCCCTCATAAGGGTTTTTTCGACGCTCTGTTGGAAGCTTTGGTGGCTCACACGCGAGTCCCCCTGTACAATTATATTTTTAAAAACTCCTTTTTTACAGGCGGGGAGTCAATCGAGTGTCTCAAAAACCCCAATAAAAGACGTAGACCTTTTGTTGGGAACGACTTAGCGGAAAAAGGGAAAGGGAAAAGAGCCCTAGTTAGGGAAAATCCAACCGGGAAATTACGTCATCGAAGCCCGCAAAGGGAAACCTACCTCTTTCCTTGAGCGTAGTAACCCGGGGATGACCAAACAGTCGCGTTCTCAGTTGGCATAGAGGAAGTAGGACGACGTCGAGTAGGGTAAGAGACATATTCAACGAAAGCCGAGTGTAGAGCCAACAATCCCCCCAGAACCGATCCTTTAAGTCGGTGGTTTTCCCAAATAGATTTATTTCGAAGGAGAATTAGTAAAAAGAACTCCGAATAGACCCCCCCCTTAAAATGACCTCAGGAAGCTTGCCTGTGTTGGGAGAAAAAAGCCCCTTTAAAAATGAAGCTCTTACTAATTTGGGGGAAGGGTTATGAAAAAGAAATGGATCCTTAAAGTGTCATTACGTCTTGCCCACCCCGTTTTTGAAATTTAGATGTAATTTGCTCATGGGGCGTCCTCAAGGTGGGCATCTGGGAAAAAGAAAAACTTTTAGAAAAAAAAGCTAACAATTCCCATGGCAAAAATGAAGGAGAAATGGAACGGTATGTAAGAAGCTGTTCCCTGGGTCAACTAGTAGGCAAACCTGACTATCCACCCCCTGCGCCGTTGAACCCCATACAAGTAACAGGCGAACCCTTTTACGTTGGTGATCGCTGTGTCGCCCGCTAACCCCGACTCGGAGGGCAACCCTTCCTGTTCACCCTCTGGACACCGCACAGGTACCCGGGAAACGTTCCCTAGGAGGATTAATGCTCGCCTAATAGTGGGCACGATTAAGTTCTTTTCTCACTTTGGATTTCCAAGGAAGTTCAACGGATCAAGGGGCGAATTTTACTTTTAAAAATTTTTCCCTGAAGCTTGGCTCAGTTGGGTCAAGACGGTTTACGCGACGGGGTACGACCCCAATCACAAGGCGGGTGGAAAGGTTCCTCAAAATTTTAAGATTAGATGAGGTCCTATTGTTTACAGTTTCCCAAAAATTGGGTGAGGTATTCATACTCTTTTTGCCCTAAGAGAAAAGGAAAAAGACAACTTGAAATTTTCGCCATTTTTGGGTAATTATGGGCATCAAATAGGGACCGTACAGGGTTTTCAAAGAAGCTGGCCGGGGAAGAAACGCCACTTTTAGGAGCTCTCCTACCTTAAAGAAAAAACGCCTGAGCCTAGCTAGAGAATTGGGCCCCCAAAACTTTCGACAAGCACGAGTAAGATGAAGGAGGAATACGATCGTCGAACAAACTTGTTCTTTTTAAAAAAGTCAAGTTCTGGTTCAAAGATTTTATCGGGGCATGTTTAAACCCTTTGAAACCTTTGAAATCGTGAAGCGCCCAAGTGACGTGAACTACTTTGGTAAGGACGCCGAAAAAAGAGGAAATCACAAAGGAGTTACATTAACCAACTTAAAACCCCATCAGTCGTTTCACCAGTTTCTACTTTAAAAAACCCCTGAACCAAAAAACGGGTTCCCTAATTCGGATAAATGTAGGAAAACCATTTTTTGAACAATTCGACAGCCTTAAAGAAATTTAAATTCTCTACTGATAACTGGAAGTGGACAAAGGACACGAAATAAAATCCCTTTAAGGCAAAAAACCCCCTATTCAATGAGTCCCCAAAAACCCTGTACGTTGGGTGTGCACGATGTTTTTCTCAGAGACCCACCCAATCAAGCATCTCCCTCGAGTGAGTCCCCAAAAAACAAGGTGAGCTAGAGGCAGAGGTGAACTTTTTACTCTCACAGGGTTGATAAAACCAAGTAACAGTCCTTGGGCTCCCCCTGCATTTAGTCCCCCAAACCCGAGGGGGCTTTCCCCTTGTGCCAGATTTTAGAAAAGTCAATGCTGTAAGAAAAAAAAAAAAACCCATGGGTTTCCCCTACCCCAAAATTTCGACTTAATAGACAAGGGGCCGAAGCAAGTTACAGTAAATTGGACTTGTTAAAGGGGGGATTACCCAAATCCGTTGTGGCTCAAAAAATTCCTTTTCCCCCCCCCAAAAATTTTCCCCCCCCCCCCCCCCCCCCCCCAACCGGCCCCTAGTTCCCGTATTTATATACCGGGGGGTTGGGCGGAGTAAAAAGCTTTTCTTAGCGACTTTGCGTATACGCGACATTTGGGCCCCCAAAACCTTAGACAGCTTAAAACCTTGTTTGACGCCTTTGTAAACATAATTTTACAGTGAATTTTTTCCCAAATGTGAGTTTGGCCGACGAAAATTTAAAAACTTAGGATTTCGGATTGGACAAGGTGAAGGTCCTTTGAACGCCAAAAATAAAGGGGCCCTTTAGAATTTCCTCCCCTAAGGGTAGGAAAAAGCGTATCAAGATTTTTAGGAGTTGCCGGTTACTCCCTCGGTTCTGTCCGAATTTTGCACAGGAGCTTTCCCCCTAATGAATTAAAGTCAAAAACAAAGTTTTCAGGACTAAAGGGCTGTGAAATTGCTTTTAATCGTTTAAAAAGATTATATCCTCTTCCCCCCGTATGCTAAAATCCTGATTTTAATAAACCATTCCATTACAAAAAGAGCCAGTGCGTAGCTTTGGGAGCCCCATTTTTACAGAAAGGGTCCAAAATTTGACCCATTAAACCTGTTTCTTATTTTTCTTCTAAGTTTTAAAGAAACACCAAATTAATTTATTCAACATAGAAAGAAGCCTTTGCTCTCGTTGTAGCTAGAGAAATTTTTATGTATATTTAGGATTTTACCCATCAGATATCGGTTTTTACTCCGATCATAATCCTTTTACCCTTTTAAAATTTTATGAAATCGAAGAAAGGAATACTTTGTTGGGTTTGAGAATTTAACCCTCTTATTACCTTCCCTATAAAAGGAAAAACTAATCTCATTGTGTGCCCCTTTTAGGGCCCTTTAAATTTTATTTTAAATATTTTTTTTTAACAGTATGGTCGGGGACTTTTTGACCATCTTGTTGTGGAGAAAATGGAGAGATTAGGGCGCTGTTATTTTACAACTCTGCTACAGACAGAGCTACCCCCAAGAGGTACAGTCAAAGGCGACCCTCATCAGGGGGGGAGGTGTTATGCGCCCCTACTTCCTCCATAATACAAAAAAAAAGGCTGGTTAAAAAAAGTTCTGAATAAAAACGCGAACCACTTTTTACTAGCTAGATAAAGCAGTTCAATTTATTTATTATCGGGACGTTGAATCAAAGTACTTTCATTGTATTAATTGTATATTTTCTTTCCCCATGATTATTATAACTTAATTTATATTTATATTTTTAGGGTTTGGTATTACGAAAGTGTAACCACTACGTAGGACCAATTTGGGGGTTCTAGAATTGGGCGCCCCCGTCGCCTTCTGGGAGAGCTGAAATCATACTATGAATAGTTGGGGTGAGTCTTCGCTCCCCGCTCTGATCGGTACGGGTCTTCAACCCAAAGTCTAGCTTTAAAATAAAACTTTATTCAAAGTCTTGCCTTTCATTAGTCTGGTAATTCTGTCACTTTTAAAAGATAATATTTCGTTCCCTGACCTTTTAAAAGAGTAGATTATTAATTGAAATTATTTTACATACCTGTTAATGAGAATTTGAAATAAGATTGGGGTTTTTTGTGTATAGTTGTTTCTTTATAAATTCTTGTGGTTATTTAATTACTAACCCAAAAACCAATGAAGCTAAAGTTTTGGGAATAAAATAAAGTAACAAAAAAAATGGAGTTATTGTGCCCCCTTTTTTACGGGAAATTTTAAATCGTAACATGTACCATAGACCAAAATGGGTACCACAGAGAAACTTGTAACACTAGAGACTCTGTTACCACTAGAGACAACGTGTTCCCTTAAGCTAAAGGCCCCACAGAGACAACGTGTCCCCCCCCCCCAAGAGACAAAATGTGTACCCCTGAGCAATGTGTTCCACAGGCAACGCACCCAGGACACTGTGTAACCAGAGACACTGTGTACCAAGAGAAATGTGTCCCCTTTGAGACCTGTGTCCCAATAGAAAACGGTGTCCCACTAGGGGACAACTGTTTACCACTAGAGACAATTGTGTACCACTGGAGACAACTGTGTACCACTAGAGACATCTGTGTACCACTAGAGACAACTGTGTACCACTAGAGACAACTGTGTACAACTAGAGACAACTGTGTACCACTAGAGACAATTGTCTACCACTGGAGACAACTGTGTACCACTAAAGACATCTGTGTACCACTAGAGACAACTGTGTACCACTAGAGACAACTGTGTACCATAGAGACAAATGTGTACAACTAGAGTCAATTGTGTACCACTGGAGACAACTGTGTACCACTAGAGACAACTGTGTACCACTAGAGACATCTGTGTACCACTAGAGACAACTGTGTACCACTAGAGACAACTGTGTACCATTAGAGACAACTGTGTACCACTAGAGACAACTGTGTACCACTAGAGACATCTGTGTACCACTAGAGACAACTGTGTACCACTAGAGACTAGAGACAACTGTATACTACTAGATACAACTGTGTACCACTAGAGACAACTGAGTACCATAAGGACAACGGGTGTACACTAGAGACAACTGTGTACCACTAGAGACAACTGTGTACCACTAGAGACAACTGCGTACCACTAGAGACAACTGTGTACCACTAGAGACAACTGTGTACTACTAAAGACAACTGCGTACCACTAGAGACAACTGTGTACCACTAGAGGACAACTGTTTTCCCAAATAGAGACAACTGTGTACCACTAGAGACAACTGTGTACCACTAGAGAAAACTCTGTTCCACTAGAGACAACTGTGTACCACTAGAGACAACTGTGTACCACTAGAGACAACTTTCAACCACTAGAGACAACTGTGTACCACTAGAGACAACTGTGTACCACTAGAGACAACTGTGTACCACTAGAGACAACTGTGTACCACGAGAGACATCTGTGTACCACTAGAGACAACTGTGTACCACTAGAGACATCTGTGTACCACTAGAGACAACTGTGTACCACTAGAGACAACTGTGTACCACTAGAGAAACGGTTTTTGTACAACTAGAGACATTTGTGTACCACTAGAGAAAAACGGGTGTTCTACTAGGACAACTGTGTACACTAGAGACAACTGTTGTACCACTAGAGACAATTTGGGTGTACCACTAGAGACAACTGTGTACTACTAGAGACAACTGTGTACCACTAGAGACAACTGTGTACCACTAGTGACAACTGTGTACCACTAGAGACAACTGTGTACCACTAGAGACAACTGTGTACCACTAGAGACAACTGTGTACCACTAGAGACAACTGTGTACCACAAGAGACATCTGTGTACCACTAGAGACAACTGTGTACCACTAGCGACAACTGTATACCACTAGAGACTACCGTGTACCACTGGAGACAACTGTGTACCACTAGAGACAACTGTTTACCACTAGAGACAACTGTGTACCATTAGAGACAACTGTGCACCACTTGAGACAACTGTGTACCACTAGAGGCTACTGTGTAACACTAGAGAAAACTGTGTACCACTAGAGACAACTGTGTACCACTAGAGAAAACTGTGTTCCACTAGAGACAACTGTGTACCACTAGAGACAACTGTGTACCACTAGACACAACGTTGTACCACTAGAGACAACTGTGTACCACTAGAGAAAACTGTGTACCACTAGACACAACGTTGTACCACTAGAGACAACTGTGTACCACTAGAGACAACTGTGTACCACTAGAGACAACTGTGTACCACTAGAGACAACTGTGTACCACGAGAGACATCTGTGTACCACTAGAGACAACTGTGTACCAGTAGAGACATCTGTGTACCACTAGAGACAACTGTGTACCACTAGAGACAACTGTGTACCAGTAGAGACAACTGTGTACCACCAGAGACATCTGTGTACCACTAGAGACAACTGTGTACCACTAGAGACAACTGTGTACCACTAGAGACAATTGTGTACCACTCGAGACAACGTGTACATAGGGGACAACCTGTAACACTAGAGACAACTGTGTCCACTAGAGATAATATGTACCACTAAAGACATCAGTTGTACACATAGAGACAACTGTGTCCCACAAGAGACAACTGGGGCACTAGAAAATACTGTGTACCACTAGAGACAACTGTGTACCACTAGAGACAACTATGTACCATTGAAGACATCTGTGTCCACTGAGACTACTGTTTTACCACGAGAGACCAACTGTGTTCCACTAGAGACAACTATGTACCACTAGAGACATCTGTGTACCACTAAAGACTACTGTGTACCACTAGAGACAACTGTGTACCACTAGAGACAACTGTGTACCACTAGAGAAAAACTGTGTACCATAGAGACAACTGTTTTACACTAGAGACAACTGTGTACAACTAGAGACAACTGTGAACCACTGGGGAGACAACTGTGTACCATAGAGGACAACTGTGTACCACTAGAGACAACTGTGTACTACTAGAGACAACTGTGTACCACTAGAGACAACTGTGTACCACTAGTGACAACTGTGTACCACTAGAGACAACTGTGTACCACTAGAGACAACTGTGTACCACTAGAGACTACTGTGTACCACTAGAAACAACTGTGTACCACTATAGACAACTGTGTACCACTAGAGAAAACTGTGTACCACTAGAGACAACTGTGTACCACTAGAGACAACTGTGTACCACTAGACACAACGTTGTACCACTAGAGACAACTGTGTACCACTAGAGACAACTGTGTACCACTAGAGACAACTGTTTACCACTAGAGACAACTGTGTACCACGAGAGACATTGTTTCACTAAGAAAACTGTGTCCCAATAAAAAACTTTTTTCCCACTAGGGACAATGTGTAC
>NW_026471323.1:0-11322 GCF_026875155.1 Cherax quadricarinatus | reverse complement strand
AAAAACCTAATTTTTTGGGGAGGGGGAGATCGCCCCCATTTTTTGGGGCTTTAAACCCCCCATACTTCTTCTGTCTTCTCCTCCCAACGCAGTGGGAGGGACCTTGCGGCTGTGCTGGAGGAGGTCCCTGAGATCCCCCTCCTCCAAATGGTGAGAACCATACTAGGTGACGCTTTGGATGTCCACTCTCTTAGGCAGTTGTTTCTGAGCGCGAGATGGGAGGTCCACCCCGTCTCACAGTTGATCATTGCAGTGGTACAGTGAGGGTTTCTGCGGTTTCCCGCTCCCACACCTACCCCCAGATGGAATCTAAAAAGGCCGAACTGGGCAGTGCTTTCAGGAGGTCATTGAGCGTTGGTGGGCGGAGTCTCCTCTTCCAGAAGACCCAGATGAGGGGGCTCAAAGCTTGCAGGTGGCCTTCAATGTGCAGCTGAGGCAGCAGTACCTAAGATTACAGGCGGAGGGTCATAAAACGTGACTGGTGGTTTTACAATGAGGACATCAGGGAACAGAACCACCGCATCAATGTGTACGCAAGATGCACAGGTGTAATCCGATGGTTGAGTCCATGCGTCTGCTCAGGGAGTGGTTGCGGCATGCACGCCATGTCTACACAGGGTCCGGAGGCTAAATGGTTCGAGTGGCGTCCCTCCTTCAGCTACTCCTCCCCACCTTATCTGAGATTTGGACCAAAGTTACGATTGGCCACTGGGCAGCGTCACAGTGTGGCTTGGTTGCACCCAGACCCCGCAACGGAGGCGGGAGCGTCTGGTGGACCTATTCCCCTCCAGAGCGGCCATGGCTCAACTGCCTCAGGATCTCCAGGACCTCCAACCCACCCTCCTTCCTAGAAGGGTGATGGTGATCCAAGCGGATGCCAGGTTAAGGACATCAGGATGAAGACTTTACCAACCAGGAGCTCCAGGCAGCCTTCACATCTATCAGACACTGCCCGGGGCATGATGGTATCACCCCATGGCATGATCCCCTCAGTCTGGCCATGCTGGACATTCAGCTGTCCTGGGGGTCTCAACCGACTTGGCGAGCTGGCAAACACTCTGTCGAATGGAAGGAGGCTGACATCATACCGATTCCTAAGCCTGGGGATCCCGGCAGTGCGAGAACCCATCTCCCTCACCAGTTGCATTCGAAAGGTGTCTAAAAGGATGGTGTTGGAGCGCCTGAGGTGGAAGTTTGGCCCTCCTCATAAAAACCTCTATGGTTTCCCAACCAGAGGAGTGGGAAACTTTCGAAAGCCTTCCCACTCTACTGCCCGGATTGGGTGGGAAACCCCCAAAACCCCAAATTGTTGTCTTTCTTGACCTCGGAGAAAAGGCTTTTGAGAAGCCAGTGCACCTGCCATCCTCTCATTTTGGGCCCCCGGGGGGGAATTAAAGGCGGCTGCTTTCAGGGCTTCGTTCTATCTCCAGGACGGCGGGCCCGGGAAACCCCTTTCCGGGGGGCATCCCTCTTCTCTAAAGTCCTGGACAATGGAAACTCCACAAGGGGGGTTTGTTTAGCCCCACCTGTTAAGTACTGATGCCCCAAGCGGTGTCCCTCCCCTTTTTTTTCCAAAAGGCACCATCCTCCTCGGGCTTTTGCCGATGACCGGCCCTTTTGTCTTTCCTGGGAAAAGTGCCGGCTTTTGCGCTTTGCCCAGGGGACCTCGATCTGCTGGCTTCCCCTTCCGCATTGGGGCTAAAAGATATCTCCCGGAAAACCCAAAGCCATGACCTTGGGCACCAAGGTCCCAGTCAGGGGGCCCTGGGGGTTTCCTGGGCATCGACCTGGAGTGGGTGCACAGTTATAGGAAACCTTGGGTTTCTACATTGACAGGCACCTCCCCTTCCAGAAACATGTTTTGCCACATTAAAGAGAGGGCTCTGCAGAGGGTCGGGCCCACTGAGTGCCTGGAAACCCCGGGGTTTGGGGGCCAGCTTGGGAGGTTGAGGGTTTTTTCTACATGGGCCCAATACGTTCCCTCGTTGATTTATGGGGCATTGCTCTGGTTTTACGCCAGGGCCCCCCAAAAATTTTAAAACCCTCTGTGTGATCCAGAACACAGCTGTTCGGGCCATTTCTGGGGGTCCCAGGGGGGCCAATGCAGTTGGGTCTGAACCCTTTAGGTTTCAGGGTACAGCCTCTTTAAGACAGGATCCAAATGGTAGCTGCCAGTAGGATTGCAAAGTATCTCCCACTTCCCCGGGGTTTTATAAACTGATGGAGATTTTTTCGGGTTCCGGGCCCGGGACGAGTCATTCCACCCGCATCCCGGCCGCCCCATGGATGTGGTCAGGGAGCAGATGCCCACAAAGAGAAGCTCTTGCCCATGACATTGCTCCCAAACGGGAGGGGGGCGACGACTGGCAGCGAATACACGGTGCCACCCCCCCCGGGCCCCAGAGCTGTTTGCGGTTTTGGGTGGCAACCCTACCAGGGCAGCAAGAGGCATTGGGACCGGGAAAATTCTGACCACCCGTTGCCTCGGCTAGCATTGTGGGGGGGGAAACCCAAAGGGTGGTGCCATTTACACTGTGGCTCCAGAGACCCGTGGCAGGCAGCACAGCTCTGGGTGTTCCCACAAAATCTGACGGGGTTTGGCGCCCCCCAGACCATTGCCCCTCCTCGGGTCAAACTCTTTGCCATCCAAAAAGGGGAAACCATCGCACCCCCCCACATCTACATTGTTTCCCAAAGGGCAGCGACCCAAGCGTTAGCACAGAGACCCCAAAGGACAACATCCTTAAAAATCCACCCGGGGGGTGGCCTGCAGTCTCTCAGGCCCGGGGCACAGGGTTTCCGTAAACTGGATCCCGACCCATGGGGTATCCCTGGCAATGAGTGCGATGAGGCGGGAGGGAAAGCAACCCCCGAGGACGCCACGTGCTGCTCTCCATCCCCCTCAGCCAGATTGTGCTGGGCGCTGGTGTGGCCACGCCCTTCCCCGCCCCGGGGGTTTTACGGAAACCCCTGTTGGTATTAGGGGAACCGACAGGGTGCCCCCTCCAGTATTTAGACACAGTCCCAAAAACTGAGGGGGTATCCACCGCCTACGCTTAGGGTATCCCCCACTGCCGGGTTGTTGAACGGGCATGAGAGGAGCTCGTGCCTTGTGACCCAATGGTTCCACGCCCCTTTTTGCACTACCTTTTTGAGCCCGGGTACTGCCCCCTTTGCGTAACATTTCCCCAAAAACCCCAGTAAGGGGAGGCCCAAAGGGTGAGGGAGCACATTGTGTACTTAGCGTCAGGGGCTTGGAAAACCCTTTTTCCGTCCTTGCATTCTCCCCCCCCCGTGAATTGCTGTAGGGGTCTTTGGGGCCTCCATTGCAGCAGCCACCCCTGTTAGTTTCACCAAGTTTGGGACTATTGGCCAGGGCCGGGAGGTACCCCCCCCCCTTTTCCTGTGAAGAGCTGCCCCGCAGGGGCAAGTAAGATAATGTAAATTTTCCCTTTTTCCGGGGGCCAAAGGGGTACCAAAATGGAAGGACCCCGGGGGGGTTCCGTACCCGGGGAATCAAATAGAAAAATGAAAAAACCCCTCCAAAAAACCATCGATCCATGCCTAACCCTTCTGATCGAAAACCCCTAACCTTTGGGTAGGGGAGGTATGGGTTGAGCCTTTAGCTCATAAGACTGCTTCCCATTTGCCCCCCCTTTGGGGGGGGGTGGCAGACCAGAAGGCCTAGCTTGTGGCTGGCCGGGGGACATTGGTGCAAAGTGGGGGTATTGTGCCTCCTCCCATGGGAGATTAGGGCTCAAAACACTCCCTAACAGGGGGCCAAGCCGGGGCCCCCACTTGGAAAAGGCCCGGGCCGGGGGGGAATACCGTAATCTTTAATAAAAATAATAAAAATAATAATAAATATCCATACATCGATACCATGCCTAACCCTTCTAGGGTAGGGTAGGTGCCTGAGCCCGAGCCTTTAGCTCATAAGACTGTCATTCCCATTTGCCCCCTTGGGGCGGGGATGGCAGACCAGAGAGGCCTAGCTTGTGGCTAGGCCTGGGGACAGTTGGTCCCAAAGATGAGGAGGTACTTGTGCCTCCTCCCATGGGAGACTTAGGTCTCAGACACTCCCTAAAGAGGGAGCCAAGGCTGGGCCACCACTTGGAAAAGGCCCGGGCTGGGAGAATACCGGCTAATCTTTAATAATAATAATAACACCTATCCAAAATGATCGATACCATGCCTAACCCTTCTAGGGTAGGGTAGGTGCCTGAGCCCGAGCCTTTAGCTCATAAGACTGTCATTCCCATTTGCCCCCTTGGGGCGGGGATGGCAGACCAGAGAGGCCTAGCTTGTGGCTAGGCCTGGGGACAGATGGTCCCAAAGATGAGGAGGTACTTGTGCCTCCTCCCATGGGAGACTTAGGTCTCAGACACTCCCAAAAGAGGGAGCCAAGGCTGGGCCACCACTTGGAAAAGGCCCGGGCCGGAAGAATACCGGCGAATCTTTAATAATAATAATAAAACCTATCCAATTATAACATACCTAACTGGCCAGTATCAGTCTGCTATAACTAGAAGGGTTACTTAACTGTCGGTGATTGATACTCCTTATTTCCTCCATTCACCATCTCATTTCGATGTCCTGCTACACCGACACGGTTCTTATTCCAGCAGGACGAGGTATCCGTCGGTTTGTCCCCGTTTAGAAGTCGTGACTCCATAAAGCCTTCACTATCCTCGGGACAGGAACAACGAGGTAAACATGTGCACAAACTCTGGGAATGGCAGTTCATATCGCTTCAACAATTCCTTAACTTAGTGTTATTATCACTGATTACATTACGATTTACAAGACGGTTTAATGTCTCATAATTATTATACACATTGGAGGCCACTCCATTCAATTCAATTCAATTCAATTCAAAGTTTATTCTCTATAAAGATTACAATGTTGAATTTACAGAATTTGGTTGTTATGTGGTTTACATGTAGTTAAATAATGATTACAGAGTGTACCACTAGAACACCTAGCATGGCTAGGCATTTCGGGCAGACTTAGTTTAATTCTTTATTTTAAAATATTACAAATTATGAGGTAAGTTGGTATTATGGCTAAGTGACTAAATATAGTTTGTGAGTTTAGCAATGTGAATGCTTTTGTTTTGGCACAGTACATAGTTTCAGTATTGGAGTTCATAAGGATTCATTATTTTAAGATTGAGATTAATATTTCTGTTTATGGTCAAATGGGTGAGTGAGTGTAAGTGTGAACCACCAGGTGGTATTCGTGTAGTTAGTTGATGGGGTTTATCAGGGAGTAAGATGTTTTCTAATGGTAGTTTTGAAGGTGATGAATGTGTCTGCCAGTTCTAGAGTTCTCAGGTAGGGTGTTTCAGATTTTAGGGCCTTTTGACATACATTTAATTTTTGTAAAGGTTTAGTCGGACATGGGGAATGTCGTAGAGATGTTTGTGTCTGGTGTTATGCCTGTGGGTTCTGTCACAACTATCAAGAAAGCGTTTAGGTCAAGGCTGATACTGGAGTTTAAGGTCCTGTAGATGTAGATTGCACAGTAGTAAGTGTGGATGTACTGAACAGGGAGTAAGTTTAGATCTATGAAGAGTGGGGGGGGGTGTTGCCAGGGATAGAATTTAGTGATTATTCTTACTGCAGCTTTTTGTTGGGTTATTATTGGCTTTAGGGGTTTTTGCTGCAGTTGATCCCCCAAACACAAATAGCATAGGTGGGTTTTGGATAAATAAGCGAGTGGTATAGTGTGAGAAGGCATTTGCGGCACGTAGTATAGTTTTCTTGGAAAAGGATCCCAACTGTTTTGGATACTTTTTTGGTATGTGTTGATATGGGTGCTGAAATTCAGGTTGTTGTCAAAGGGATAGGCCTGGAATTTGCCCTCATTATGTCTGGTAATTTGAGTGTTGTCGATCTTAATGTTAATTTGTGCATCTCCTGCTCTGCTACCAAAAAATTTAGTAGGTTTTTGGGCAGTTTAAGCATAAGTTTATTGGCTTTTCATCCAAGTCGATATTTTGATCAGCTCCTCGTTAACAATGGTGTTGAGGGTGGCAAGATTAGGGTGAGAGATGACATAAGTCGTGTCGTCAGAAAGAAGAAGGGTTTCGGGTTTTGGGATACGTTTGGAAGATCTTAAGCTATGGTAAGGCGGGGGCCCAAGGACATTCCTGTGAACTCCAGAATCAGGGCCCGTGTTGTTTGGCTGTGTTGCCCTTTTTAAAGGGTAACTACTGATACCATTAGTAAGTAAGATTTTTGAAATAAGAAAAGCGCGGCCTTTTCCGTAATGGTCAAGTTTGTGGGTGGATGTCGTAGTTACTGTGCAAACTTTTCTTGGGTCAAAAAAAATTTCCTAGTGGATTTTCCCTTTATTTTCCAATGCTGTGTAAAGCAATCTAGCATTTTTATGATTGCATCATAGTGCTTTTATTTTTCCTAAAATCCAATTTGGGCAGGGTTGAGTATGTTTTGTGCTGTTTTAAAATGAATATAGTTCCTGTGCAGGGGTTTCTCAAAGATTTTGGATAGCAATGGAGTTTGATATTGGCCTTTTTGTTTAAGTCGTGGGTCACCACCTTTATGTATTGGTGTAACCCTTGCCTCTTGATAGTTTCGGGAAGGGCTAGTTTCTAGTGACTTGTTGAAAAGTAAGGGAAATAGCTGCAAAAGGATTGGGGCCGCTCGCTTGTACGTAATGGTGGGACATTGACAGATTCCCTTGGGGGTTTTTTTCAAGTGACTTTATAATTTCGGTGACTTCCGGGGTCTTTGGGGCAAGTAGAAGGAATTTGGGAAATTCCCCAAAGGGAGCCCCCGGGATGGGCTTTTTATGTGGGGTTTATTGGGAAGATTAACCCATGGTTGAAAGAAGTCGTTTTCTTGTTAGCTGTGTCAGTGGGATGTAGTGGTGTTTATTAGGTTTTTTTAGGGCAATATTCTTGTTTTTTTTCAGTTTTTGGGTCCTAGACTGAGAGAGTTTTTCCAAATCTTTTTATATCTCCCCTAGGTCTGGTAATCTACGGAGTGTATATTGTTTGGTTTCTTTATTACTTTTTGGGAGAAATGTTAATAGTGTTTAAAATATCTTTGTGTATTAAACCCCCGTCTATATTGCTTTTCATATTGGGTTTCTTGTCAATGGAGTTCAAAAGGTGCTGGTTAGCCAGGGCAACCAAGCCTTTTGTTTGTGATCTGTTTTGTTTTATAGGACAATGTTTGTTGTATAGTTAAAGTAATTGTTAAGAAAAATGTTGCCCGGGTCATCATCCATTGGCCTTGGAGAATTTTAGGCCAGTAAAACAATCTTAGGTCAGTTTGAACTTCCTTATTGAGGCTCGTCATGGAGTCTAAATGAGATTTGTTGTATTAAAGAGGTGGTTTTTTAAATTTTGTTGGGGAAGTAGGGTAGTGGTTGTAGTGCTATCGTGATTACCCCCTGATTTAAGGGGGCTAGTATATTGGTCTATGTGGTTTTTTGGGTTTTGCATTGTCCAGGAGCCGGTTTGGTTTAGTTATTGTTGGTATGAAAAGTGTGTTTTTTCTATTGTTGATGAAATCGTTAAAAGTGATCATTAGAAACCCAAGGTTGATGTTGAAGTTCCGTAGGAGAAGGTGGGTTTTCATTTGTTTTTTGTTTTAGGGACTTAATTTTTCACTAAATTTGGGTTTTTGTGTGAGGTTCCCGGAAATGGCCCCGATTTTTATAGGTGTTTTAAAGGGTTTTTTTTCGTAAAATTACCCAAAAATGTATTCCCCCAAATTCATCAAAAAGCAAGTGGTGCAATACAAGATAATTGGTTAGAGTAATAGATGAAATACCACCCCAACTTGGTTTGGTCTGCAGTTGTAAATTGCTGTTATCCTGGTAGAGGTGATATCTATTGTGTCCGTTAAGCCGGTTCAGTAAAAAATAATGCAGAAAAAAGGGTGTCTTTGTGTTTAAAGGAGTGCCAGGAAGTCATTAGGTTTGTTAAAGGGGACCTGATGTTGTAGTTAAGTACTGATAGGATTTTAGCATTGTTTGGATAGTGCTGGTTGTGATGCTGTGTAATAAAGGCAGTTACTTTCCAATGGGGTTCGATTGGGTGTCAGTTATGGAGGTTTTAGATCAGGGTCAATGTCAATCATCTTTAGGTTTAAATTAGGGTTTATTTATACCCTGAGTTATGTTTTGAGTTCTAGTCTGATACTTAGTGGTGGGAAAGCTTGGAAAGTATATGCTAGAGTATTTTGGTCTTAGGTTTTGTCATTTACACATAATGAAGTTGATGTTGTCTGTGTTTTGTGCTGGATTAAAACTAAAGTACAATAGATAAACTAGTAATTAAAAATAAAAATTTAAATGGGAACAAGCTTCACTTGAAAATTGAAATAAGGTTAAATTAAGCTTTTGTGGAGTTTGTTTTGAGCTAGAATGAGCTATAGTCACAGATTTAATCTAATATTAAAAAAAATTAAAAAAATACAAAAAAAAATTTAAAAAATTAAGATTAAAGATCTGAGGGGGCCCGATAGTTGATTAAACCAAGGGGTAATTTTCCCCGGGACCAAGTCCATGGTGACGCACCAGTCCCCCGGGTCCTACCCTTATTCATCATTTTTCCATTCTTTACGGTGGTCCCTTAAAACCCGTTCCCCACTCTCCACCGGAACAGTTACGACATTCCTTTATGAAATGAGGCCTATATTATCCTTTAGGTTCCGGTGAACGCCAATTTCCTGGTTCCCATGTTTTCCCCAGCCTCCCCCTTTCATTCAAAACATGCGCCTCCCCTGCCCGAGTCGCCCCTGTACCCCCGCACATCCGCGTGCGCAAAGGGAACTCTTGGTTCTATCCTTTGTCAAAAAATTTTTGTCTCTTACGCACATTAAAACCTTTAGGCGCTATAGCTTCGGAAATTAAAAAATATTTTCCACAGTTTCGTTGTTGGTTTGAAATTTAATTTTAACTTTTCTTGAGGGGTACCCTTTCACTATTTTTCTCGAAGAATGGGTTATTTTTGCCATTTTTGTTACGTTTTCCGGCATCAGTTTTAAAAGAAATTTCCTATTATGTAAACATGGGTTATTATTTTTTTAAAGATTGCAGGTATTCCCCCGGGCCCCGGGTTTTTTCCCAAGTGGTGGCCGGCCTTGGCTCCCTCTTTTAGGGGTGCTGGACCTAATCTCCCATGGGAAGGGGGCACAAGTCCCCCCTCATCTTTGGACCAACTTCCCCGGCCTAGCCAAAAAGTGGCCCTCTTGGTCTGCCTCCCCCCCCCCGGGGGGCCAAATGGGAATGACAGTCTTACAGAAAATGTCGGCTCGGGCCCCTACCCTACCCAAAAGGGGTTAGGCATGGTATCGATCAACATGTGTGGATAAGGATTACTTTCTAGATTAAATTTTTGTTCTTTTTGTAGTAATATAGTTAGGCACGGTTAGAAGGCACAGCAAAGTATAGTCTTGTGGATGTATGTTACGTTATTGGGAAGTTTGTGTGTGGCGTGTTAGGTGTTATAAGAGTTTTAGTGTTGTTTAGTTAAAAAATCATGATGAACCTTTTGGTAATACTTATTTATTTTTGTGTTGGGTTCTTTAATAATTTCATAGCCTAAATATTGTACCGCCCAAAGTGCATGTGGTGTATTATTTGATTTTGAGTGGGGAACTTTTACGATATGCAATGTTTTAAAGTTTGTAATTTTTGGTTAACATTTAAAATTTGTATTATATTGGAGTGTATTTCTTTTACTTTTTACAGTGTTGTGTATAGGAATGTAAAGTTTCATATTGTTTTAGTCTGTAAATTTGTGTTTTTTTGTCTTTTCATGCACTCAAAACTCTTAGGGTTTTTATGAGGTCAGGGTATGACCTTCATTGGATAATTAAAAGATGTTATTTAGAACGGGGATGTACATACGGGGGGAGGGGGGGGGGGGTAGAAAAAGTGTCAGCTGTGTTGCACTGGCAATAAGATTTTTGTAAAAGGAGGGTTTATGGTTGTGATTGGTTGTAGGTTTGTATTGGTTGTGGTTTGATATGGTTGTAGGTTATGTATCGGTTGCGGGTTATGTTTATGGTTGTAGGTTTGTATATGGTTGTGGGTTATGTTAGTTTTTAGGTTATGTAATTTTGGGTTTTAGGTTATGTTATGGTTTTGGGGGTTTGTTATGGTTGGGGTTAGTATTGGTTGTAGGTTTGTATATGGTTTTTTAGGTTTGTTTTGGTTGAGGTTATGTATATGGTTTAGGTTATGTATACGGTTGGGGTTTTGTATATGGTTGTAGGGTTTGTTATGGTTTTGGGGGGTTTGATATGATTGTAGGTTATGTATTGGTTGTAGGTTTGTTATGGTTGTGGGTTTGTATATGGTTGTGGGTTTGTATATGGTTGTAGGTTTTTTTTATGGTTGTAGGTTTGTTATGGTTGTAGGTTATGTATATGGTTTTTAGGTTTGTATTTGGTTGTAGGTTATGTATATGGTTGTGGGTTATGTATATGGTTGTGGGTTATGTTTTGATGTGGTTATGTATATGGTTTTGGGTTATGAATTTGGGTTGGGGTTATTATTGTTGTGAGTTTGTATTGGTTTTGGGTTTGTTTAAAAGGTTGTGGGTTTGTATTTGTTTTGGGTTATGTATATGGGTTTTGGTTATGTAATGGGTTTTAGGTTTTGTACATGGTTTGGGTTTTGTATAGGGTTGTGGTTTGTATATGGTTGTGGGTTCGTTATGGGTTTTGGGGGTTTTGTATTGGTTGTGGGTTATGTATTGGTTGTGGGTTATGATAGGTTGTGGGTTAGTTAGGTTTTAGGGTTTTGTATATGGTTTGGGGTTTTGTATATGGTTGTGGGGTTTTGTATATGGTTTAGGTTTGAACAGGTTGTGGGTTATGTTTTAAAGGTTGTGGGTTATGTATTGGTTGTAGGTTTTTTTATTGGTTGTGGGTTATGTATATGGTTGTTGGTTAGTATTGGTTGTGGGTTATGTATTGGTTGTGGGTTAGTTTTTTATTCTATTCTATTTGTTCGCCCGGGAATCCCGGCCAGGGTCTCTTCCCTTTGGTGACCCCGGGATTTTCTCCCCGGGGAGGGAAATGAATTTATCGTTACTTGCACCTGTGTGGAGGTTTTCAGCAGGAAGGGGGGGGGTACCTCACCGGCCCTATGGCCCGGGGACGTACCAAAAGTTAGTGTGCACTAACAGGGCTGGTGTGCAGTGCAATGGAGGCCCAAAGCAGGCCCTCGCAGCAACTTCAGCGGGGGGGGGGGCAGATGACGTGCAAGGACTGGAAAATAAAAGGGTTTCCCAAATCCCTGACAGCTAAGACACAAGATGTGCTGCCTCATCCTCTG
>NW_026471322.1:0-11976 GCF_026875155.1 Cherax quadricarinatus | reverse complement strand
ACCCTTTTTGGGGCAGCACTGGATCAGTGGAGATAGAGGACGACACTGCACTCCGTGGAGTGCTCTGCTGTGGACAAATGAGGAGTTACGTAAATGGTTTGGTTCTAGTTAGTAGGGTTTGGAGTGGAGGTCAGAGAGATCGGTGTTCAACAGTCCTTGGTCAGTCAAACCCGCTGCAGTGCCGCATATTTCCTTAAACTGGTTCTGGGTATTTACGTCCAAAACCTGGTATTTTTTCCCAGCAACCTAGATCTAATTAAGCTGGGAGGGTCCTCTAAGTTGGATCAAGACCCGCCTCATAGGTACGTTGCCGTCCATCTTGGCCGGAGCAGTCAGCTTTCACGATGTTTTTGTTACTGTGGATTGTATCGAGAGGAAGTCTACTGGACAGCACATTAAAGCCTTTTGTTACCCGCTGTATGGATTTTAGTTCTGTTAGTACAAGGGGTGATTCCAGGCCCTTTAAACCTTCTGCAGTACCTCCTTTCAGATTTGGGGACACTGTATCTTCAAGCCGTATTTCCTCTCTAGGTGAATTATAGCAGCCACAGGGTGTCATGGTTCTTTTATCAACCTGAATTTATTGCCTGCAGATGACTTGGCTTGCCCGATCTGAGGTAAAGAAAACACTGTGTCTCCAGGGAAAGGGAAAAATCAGTATTCCTAAAAAAAACTGGACAAGATTTTGACGTCTCAACACCTGCTGAACTCGAGTCATCCATCTAGACGCAAAATTCTTGGCTACTGTTGACAGCATTACAAAAATCCCAATGCAACGTCCATGATCAAGGTCACCTTCACCGACGTGAACATGGCTGCCACTGCACTGAACAAGTCTTGCTGTCTACTACTACTACAATCAGTCCCTACCTACATTGAAGCAGAGAGATATCACTACATTCAACATTGCTGGAACTGTTATTCATCCCACACACCACCAAAGCATGTCCAGTAAAGACAAGAAGTTCTGCACTACATGTGTAGTGAGGGACACACCTTCAGTTCCTGCACCGCTGCTGCTCCAACAAAAACCACGTTTTTAAACTGCAAGAGTAATGACCACCTTTACACTGGCAGCAAAATGTCCTACAAAAAAGGGAATATTATGAAGAAAACAAAAAGATGCAGCAAAAAAAAAAACCTACTAGCAACACTCCAACGTATGCAGCAATTGCAAAAATACAAGCAGACACTACAAAATTATTTAAGCATCTACTCAGCCCGCCTCCACCACCACCACTACCATCACTCCTCCAACATGTGACGTAACGAAGATTCACTACTGTCTACTAAAACGCTCATATGCAAAAACATGGCTGTTCCTGGATCATTTAACCTACCATCAACGAGTTTTTGCTTTAAAATAATCCCTTTCATTTACATTTCCAGCATCTCCACCTTCTGAAGAAATTCTCAAATTCACCAAAAACTTAATCGCCAGCTCTTCTGCAGAAGTTCCATCAACACCACCAACTAGTGACGTCAATCCAAAAAACGACCAATGAGATCCTCCACCGCCACCACCTCTCATAGAATCCAACCAATCAGAAGCCTTACCACCAGAAACATCTTCTAATTCGTCTACTGAAGTTGAAAACGAAGCAACACCACCACCGCCTTCTCTACTTACCTCACGTCGATTACCTGGAACACATGGGTTAAACCAAAGGACTTATATTCTACACCACGAGGCTATACCAGCAAGCATGACTCGCCTAGAACTCATCCAGAATCTCCAAGACAACACTGTATCGTAACCAAAGCGAAGAAAGACCTTTCCCCTTTACCTACAACCAGATACTCCACCAACTCCAAACCAACGAATACTAATACAGCTCTCCCATAAGTGTGATAAAAAACTCTCCCAAAAAAAATTTACCGCACTGATAAACGGTATAAGCCCATAACCAACTCATCCTGCTTGCTGCCTCTGACACTCCCAGCTCCTACCGCTGCCTTCGCCATCCTCTCCTAGTGAGCCAAAGCAATGACATCAGTCAAGCCTCTCTATCAAACGTCTCCAGTTCTTTTGTACCACATGTCCCAAAGTGGTTGGGCCATTTTCCTTGATTCTCCTCTTCCCCTCCTCCCCATCCCTTTTCCAGTTATTTCCATCCCTTCCATATGCTTCTTCTTCCCATCTTACGACAGATCTCGTCGTCCTCGATTCGATTCGATTGTGTCTCCTCTGGGACTTCGAGGCTTCTCCTACTGGCTGGGATGAACTTTTCCCCTTGATCCATTCCTGCCACACTGGCCCGGCTAGTTCGCTTCCCTCGCTGTCCCAGAGCCCAGTGAATAGTCTCGCTGCCCGGTCAGTGAGTAGTCTCGCTTTTCCAGGAGTCCAGTGAGTAATCTCGCTGTCCCTTTGAGGTTAACACTGTACTCGGTATTAGAATGTTAAAAAATGAATCACTGTCACAACGAACCTTACTAAGTGTCTAGAAGTAAATACACACATATTAAATTGATTGTGAAAACGTGCAATTGCATTAAGTTTTATAACCTGCATAAAACTGTATTACTGTAGACAGAAAGAGCATTTTCACTCCTCTATGGAAGATGTGTTCATTTAATATCACATCCCTGCAAGTCCCTCCCAAGAAGCCATTGCTATAATCCTTCCTTAAATCTCTTGTTAGAGCAACTGCTCAAGAAGAAATTTCTCACCTAGCTGGTAGTAAAATTTATCACAAGGTTATATACACTGTTTGGATCAAAACAGGAGTCTTCTGGTAGGGCTGCATCTGCTCTTGTTGCCACCTCCCTAGTTAAAAAACGACAATAAATTTTGAGTTAGGCATAAGAATTAACAACTGGGCGTCTACACTGCAAACTGAATGTTTGCCATCCTATGGCGCTAAAGCTAACCTATGACACTGAGCTTGACTCTCATCATTACTGATTCTATGTCATAAATGAAGGGCTCTTGACTCATATAATGACTCCAACAACATGCTCATTGGAGAAGCCAGGTATAGATACTCAAAAATCGGGGACAAAGGAATTAATGAACAATTGCTATGGATCCCATCACACATTGTTTTACTCCTTCATGATAAATTTGATATGTTAGCCAAGAAGAGTACCCAGAAGGAGAATGTAGAATATAACTTTGGTATATCTGTGTCTAGCATTAGGAATAATGTTACCTGGGAGTTTACTTGGAGAGAGTTCCGGGGTCAACGCCCCCGCGGCCCGGTCTGTGACCAGACCTCCGGTGGATCAGAGCCTGATAAACCAGGCTGTTGCTGCTGGCTGCACGCAAACCAACGTACGAGCCACACCCCGGGCTGGTCAGGAACCGACTTTAGGTGCTTGTCCGTGCCAGCATGTTAGGAGAGAAGTAAATAATGAAAAGATTGTTATAGGAATGCAGTTAGAAGCCTGAGTATATTCTATAACCCACTATGATAACATGAACGGAGATAAGTATGATAATGACAACGTGCACTGTGGGAAAAGACTGACTGATGTTGTAGTGGCCAGGCTTAGGCTTGGTTACAAGTACTGACTGATGTTGTAGTGGCCAGGCTTAGGCTTTTTTACAAGTACGACTGATGGTGTAGTGGCCAGGCTTAGGCTTGGTTTTCAAGTACTGACTGATGTTGTAGGGCCAGGCTTGGCTTGGTTACAAATACTGACTGAAGTTGTAGTGGCCAGGCTTAGGCTTGGTTACAAGTTACTGACTGATGTAGGGGCCAGGCTTAGGCTTGGTTACAAGTACTGATGATGTTGTAGTGGCCAGGGTTAGGCTTGGTTACAAGTACGACTGATTTGTAGTGGCCAGGCTTAGGCTTGGTTACAAGTACTGAAGTGTGTAGTGGCCAGGCATAGGCTTGGTTACAAGTACTGACTGATGTAGGGCCAGGCTTAGGCTTGGTTACAAGTACGAACTGATGTAGGGGCCCCGGCTTAGGCTTGGTTACAAGCACTGACTGATGTTGTTTGTGGCCAGGCTTAGGCTTGGTTACAAGTACTGACTGATTGTAGGGGCCAGGCTTAGGCTTGGTTACAAGTACTGACTGATGTTTAGTGGGCCCGGCTTAGGCTTGGGTTTCAAGTACGCTGATTTTAGGGCCAGGCTTAGGCTTGGTTTTCAAGTAATGACTGATGTTGTAGTGGCCAGGCTTATGCTTGGTTACAAGTACTGACTGGATGTTTTAGTGGCCAGGCTTAGGCTTGGTTCAAGTACTGATGATGTTGTAGTGGCCAGGCTTAGGCTTGTTTCAAGTACGACTGATTTTGTAGTGGCAGGCTTAGCTTGGTTACAAGTACTGACTGAGTTGTAATGCCAGGCTTAGGCTTTTGGTTAAGTACTTCTGGCAGTTTGGAGACACACAAATGATGATCAATAAATGTAAATTATGTGATCAGGCCATATGTCACTGTCTTGAACACTATGTGCTTAATTGCCACTTATTGAGGAAATACAGAGACGACAGTATAATAACTATGTGACATGCAAGATATCTTATTAATGAATATAAGATACCAGATATACTAAGCAAATTTCCTAAATTTGCTTGGGAACAGTAATGAACTGTAATATGTAGATATAAATCCATATGTATTCTGTTAACCCTTTGGGGCCTAGTTCCTAGGCCTTTTGTGTATCCATATGCTTTCGCGCTAAAACCGTCCACAGGATGGATAAAGGGGTGCACAATAAACTAGCCACTTTGGTGGTAAATCTAAACTATCTCACCAGAACGTGCCCCACATTTCCAAATCGCGTTCTTGGTTTTGTCCTTTGGGAAAATCGTGACTTCTTTCTTCTGCGAAGAAGCCCGAGCTTCTGTGTGAGAGAGAAGACAAAAAAACTCCAAATCTTCGATGACCGTCACAGCCATTTCAAAAATCATTGCTTTATGTATTTTTTTAAGTCTTAGAGCGAAGACTTAGACAACCAATCACAAGCCCAAGATTACTGCCTAGTTATGGTTTTAATTGGTAAAGTCTCGTTGAGCACCAGAGAACCAACCACAAGAGCGGAATCTCACTAGATGAGCTTTTTGATTGGTTAAGGTCATTACTGAAACATTGCCAGAGGGGAAATATTAAAAAAGCCAAGCAGCGGGCCATTCTTCAGTTGCTCTACCCCCCTGAGGTAGTAAGGTAGTGTAACAAGTAGTTTAGCAAACTTTTACTAAGTACTTAAAAATCATATATTATACGGTATTATTGTATTTTATAGGTTTATTTAATGGATTTATTTTGATACAAAAGTACAGGTCAACTATTTTACATTGATTAATAATATTGTTTGACTGCCCTAGCATGATAAAGTTGATATGTTTGCCAAGAAAGTACCAGAAGGAGAATGTAGGAATTAACTTTGGTATATCTGTGTCTAGCTTAGGAATATATTAGAGAGAAGTAATAATGAAATGATTGTTATAGGAAGGGAGTTAGAAGCCTGAGTAGATCTATAACCCACTATGATAACAAGACTGTATTAGTCCTTGTTTGGGTTAGCGCTTCTTTTTTGATTTTAATAATAATAATATTTTAACATGTACTAGATAAGTAGTTAATGGAGCAACTTGCAATGTGAACAGAAATGACTGATGTTGTAGTGGCCAGGCTTAGGCTTGGTTACAAGTACTGACCCGATGTTGTAGTGGCCAGTCTTAGGCTTGGTTACAAGTACTGACTGATGTTGTAGTGGCCAGGCTTAGGCTTGGTTACAAGTACTGACTGATGTTGTAGTGGCCAGGCTTAGGTTGGTTACCAAGTACTGACTGATGTTGTAGTGGGCCAGGGTTAGGCTTGGTTACAAGTACTGACTGATGTTGTAGTGGCCAGGCTTAGGCTGGTTACAAGTACTGACTGATGTTGTAGTGGCCAGGCTTAGGCTTGGTTACAAGTACTGACTGATGTTGTAGTGGCCAGGCTTAGGCTTGGTTACAAGTACTGACTGATGTAGGGGGCCAGGCTTAGGCTTGGTTACAAGTACTGACTGATGTTGTAGTGCAGGCCTTAGGCTTGGTTCAAAGTACTTTGGCACTTTGGGGGAGGCACACAACAGATGATGATCAAACTAATGTAAATTTTGTGATCAGGCAATGGTCACTGTCTTGAACACTATGTGCTTAATTGTCCACTTATTGAGGAATACAGAGACAGACAGTATAATAACCTATGTGACATGTCAAGATATCTTATTAATGAAAATAAGATACCAGATATACTAAGCAAATTTCCTAAATTTTTTTTGTTAACAGATAATGAATAATATATATGTAAAAATATAAATTCCCATGTACACTTGTTAACCCTTTGGAGCCTAGTTCCTTGTCCTTTTGTGTATCCATATGCTCTTGTGCTACCGTCCACAGGATGAATATGACACAATAAACTAGCCACTTCGGTGGCAAAATTTAAATCTAGCATCCATGAGTTCTTTAACAAGTATGGCCATCATGACAGCCATCAAAGTGTTCCATAATTCCATGATTCTGGAAGGATG
The DNA here is from genome assembly GCF_026875155.1 of Cherax quadricarinatus. NCBI lineage: Eukaryota > Metazoa > Arthropoda > Malacostraca > Decapoda > Parastacidae > Cherax > Cherax quadricarinatus. The sequence goes on along the minus strand of NW_026471322.1, from coordinate 5,504 downwards.
AAACCAAACCTTAATAAGTCGTTCCATGTGTTGCACTTTGGTAGTAATGGCAACTTCGTATATTTCATCCATCAATATAGACCATAAACTCTCAATAGGGTTCATGTCGGAGGTATTTCCAGCTCGTGGGAACAGCTCAACGCTATTTTGTGCACATCTCGTCATTACTGATTTTTGCTGTGTTACATGAGGCTGAGTATTGTTGGAATACCCAACGTCCATTACCATACCAATCCCTTATCTGAGGCAGTAATTTCACAGTACTAGTACGTGTATACACTTAACCTGGTTCATGGTACCATCAACATTGTGCAAACAACTTATTCCATGAACGGAAATGGCTCCCACACCATGATTTTCTGTGAAAATTTAACCGTTTTCTTCAGACATTCAGGCATAAATTCCTTACCTGACAGTTTTCTTACAGTCAACACACTGTCATCCAGCACTGCAATGGTTGATTAATCAGACAACACCTGCAATAATAGAAAAAAAATAATGGAAGTAGTGGAACAACCAGAGAAGCTGAATGGCGGTAATCTTAATTTTTTGAAATAGAATCGTCATTTACTAAAAATTAATGTTGTAATAAAGTTGGTAGAATTACCGACAATATGTAAAGTAAAAGGACACAAGTGCAACTAATGTGACATTTTATTGTGGCAAACGTTTCGCTCTCCAGTAGCTTTATCAAGCCATTGCGTAAAGGCTCGACAAAGCTCCTGGAGAGCGAAACGTTGCCACAATAAAATGTCACATTAGTTGCACTTGTGTCCTTTTACTTTAAAAATTAATGTTATTTTATGATTAACAAATGAAATGAAAAGCAAAATTTAATTCTTATCTGCGGCCATTGTTCAGAAGTCCACTCAGTGTGATTCTCAGCCCAACATAAACGTTTCAATATCATGGGTACAGTTAGTGGCGGCTTCTTTCCAAGGCGACATACTTTCAGTCCACTCTCCAAAAGTCTCTCATTACCTGTCCTTCAGGCTAGGCTAACACCTGCTGTTGCTCGTCAGAAGAAATCTGCCAGTGGAAATATAAAACGCAAATGCAGTATAATGTGATCCTTTATTGACTACGTTTCGCCCACACAGGGCTTTTCAAGTCACAAACAGTTCTGTTTGTGACTTGAAAAAGCCCACTGTGTGGGTGAAACGTAGTCAATAAAGGATCACATTATACTGCATTTGCATTTATATTTCCATTGTGTCGGTATTTTATACCATTTATTCCCAAATCTGCCAGTAAGATCCTCTTCTGTTGTTAAGAGCCATTCGTATTATTTTTCTGTTTAATCTCGGTTTTGTCTATTTACTATCACATCTTCCCACCCTTCTGTAGCTTAATCTTGACTGTAATTAAATTTCTTTTAAATTTCAGTAGTAACGTCAAATTTCATTAATATTTCTTTCTGTTCCAGTGTGTTTCATCCAAAAAAGTTTGTGTCCCACTTTACGACGACTCAAATCACTGTTTTTGCCCATTTCTACTGACTCTTTTAACCATTAAACTGAAAAGATAGAGAAGAAAAGGCACTTTTAGTAGCAATCATTGACACGTAAAACACACATTAATGGAATTATCAGTTAATAAGAAGGGAAAAACCACCTATGCTTGCTAAATCAGGACAGCAACTGAGACATGTCTCTGGATGACCACCAGGTGGCCCCTATAATTCACATGACTTGTCTCTGGATGACCACCAGGTGGCCCCTATAATTCACATGACTTGTCTCTGGATGACCATCAGGTGGTCCCTATAATTCACCTGGAGTTTACCTGGAGAGAATTCCGGGGGTCAACGCCCCCGCGGCCCGGTCTGTGACCAGGCCTCCTGGTGGATCAGAGCCTGACTTGTCTCTGGATGACCACCAGGTGGTCCCTATAATTCATATGACTTGTCTCTGGATGACCACCAGGTGGTCCCTATAATTCACATGACTTGTCTCTGGATGACCACCAGGTGGCCCCTATAATTTACATGACTTGTCTCCTGGATGACCACCAGTTGGGCCCCTATAATTCACATGACTTGTCTCTGGATGACCACCAGGTGGCCCCTATAATTCACATGACTTGTCTCTGGATGACCACCAGGTGGCCCCTATAATTCACATGACTTGTCTCTGGATGACCACAGGTGGCCCTATAATTCACATGACTTGTCTCTGGATGACCACCAGGTGGCCCCTATAATTCACATGACTTGTCTCTGGATGACCAGGTGGCCCCTATAATTCACATGACTTGTCTCTGGATGACCACCAGGTGGTCCCTATAATTCACATGACTTGTCTCTGGATGACCACCGGGTGGCCCCTATAATTCACATGACTTGTCTCTGGATGACCACCAGGTGGCCCCTATAATTCACATGACTTGTCTCTGGATGACCACCAGGTGGTCCCTATAATTCACATGACTTGTCTCTGGATGACCACCAGGTGGTCCCTATAATTCACCTGGAGTTTACCTGGAGAGAGTTCCGGGGGTCAACGCCCCCGCGGCCCGGTCTGTGACCAGGCCACCTGGTGGATCAGAGCCTGACTTGTCTCTGGATGACCACCAGGTGGTCCCTATAATTCACATGACTTGTCTCTGGATGACCACCAGGTGGTCCCTATAATTCACATGACTTGTCTCTGGATGACCACCAGGTGGTCTCTATAATTCATATGACTTGTCTCTGGATGACCACCAGGTGGTCCCTATAATTCACATGACTTGTCTCTGGATAACCACCAGGTGGCCCCTATAATTCACATGACTTGTCTCTGGATGACCACCAGGTGGTCCCTATAATTCATATGACTTGTCTCTGGATGACCACCAGGTGGTCCCTATAATTCATATGACTTGTCTCTGGATGACCACCAGGTGTGGTCCCTATAATTCACATGACTTGTCTCTGGATGACCACCAGGTGGTCCCTATAATTCACATGACTTGTCTCTGGATAACCACCAGGTGGCCCCTATAATTCACATGACTTGTCTCTGGATGACCACCAGGTGGTCCCTATAATTCACACAACTTGTCTCTGGATGACCACCAGGTGGTCCCTTAATTCACATGACTTGTCTCTGGATGACCACCAGGTGGTCCCTATAATTCAGTACTCAGCCATTGTTCCTTCAGAGTTGCCAGACAAAAACTCCCAATACCTGGAGTATACCTGGAGGTGGAACCGGCTTAATTGACCTCCAAGTAGAAAAATATCGAATTTTTAATAAATCCATAATAATAATACCAGAAAGAGAAATAAACAGGAATAAGAAGAGAGGAGGAGGAGGAGATAGAAAGAGAAGAGAAGAAAGAAGAAGAGAAGATGGAAGAGAAGACAAAAAGTAATAAGCAGAGAGGAAAGAAATACGCTGACAAAATACGTTGAAAAAGCTCCAACTCCAAGGAGCTGGAGCATGCTCTCCACTTCCTCGAATCAAACCTCATCGTTTCCCATTCCTCCCTGTAGGCTCTTACCCCTACGGGTTTAACGCTACACTAGTACAGTCAGTTGAGGGGAATTATATTCCATCACACTTGGGAAGGATAACGAGGTTCAATCCGAGGCAGAAGAGGGCAGCGCTAACTCCCTGGATCAAGAGCCCTCCACCCTCCCTGGATCAAAGCCCTCCACCAGCATCAAGGGTCCTCCCCCCTACTATCTGGCTGGGGAGCTTCATTATGTATCAAGGATTTACAGTGACAACTGCAATCAATACCTGGGTCGTTACACCTCGTCTAATGGTACTCCTGTAATGTACTCGCCTAGTTGTGGCTGCAGGGTCGTGTCACAGCTCCTGGACCCGCGACTTCACTGGCCGCTACTAGGTCACTCTGCTCCCACGAGCTTTATCATACCTCTTCTAAAGCTATACCTGGAGTATTCCTGGAGAGGGTTTTGGGGGTCAACGCCCCGCGGATCGGTCTGTGACCAGGCCTATGTATGTATCCTGCCTCCACTACATCACTCTCCAGATTGTTCCACTTCTTGACTACTCTGTGGCTGAAGAAATGCTTCCTAACATCCCTGTGATTCATCTGAGTCTTCAACTTCCAACTGTGTCCCCTTGTTGCTGTGTCCCATTTCTGGAACATCCTGTCTCTGTCCACCTTGTCTATTCCTCTCAGTATTTTATATGTCGTTATCATGTCCCCCCTATCCTCCTGTCCTCCAGTGTCGCCAGGTTGATTTTCCTTAACCTCTCCTCGTAGGACATTCCCCTTAGCTCTGGGATTAGTCTTGTTGCAAACCTTTGCACTTTCTATAATTTCTTGACGTACTTGACCAGGTGTGGGTTCCATACTGGTGCTGCATACTCCAATATGGGCCTGACGTACACGATTCCTTGCTAAGGTGTCGAAATGCTATTCTTAGGTTTGCCAGGCACCAATATGCTGCAGTATTATTTGCTTGTTGTGCACCTCAGGAGATGTGCTCGGTATTATACTCATCTCAAGATCTTTTCCCTTGAGTGAGATTTGCAGGCTTTGACCCTCGAGCCTGAACTCTGCGGTCTTCTTTTACTTACCGTAATCTCCATGACTTGCACTTGGTGAGGTTAAACTCCAGGAGCCAGGTGTTGGACCAGGCTTGCAGCCTGTCAAGATCCCTTTGTAGTTCTGCCTGATCCTCATCCACTTAAATTCTCCGCATTAGCTTCACGTCGTCTGCAAACAGGGACACCTCTGAATGTATTCCTTCCGTTATGTCATTCACATATACCAGAAACAGCACCGGACCTGGGAGTGATAATGTCAGGGAATTTCGGCTTCAAAGACCACAACAATGTATCTACCGCATACGCTAGGAAAATGATAGGATGGATATGAGAACCTTAATTAAAAACTAGGGACGCCAAGTCCATGATGATTCTCTTCAAATCGCTTGTGCTTTCTAGGCTGGAATACTGCTGTACACTAACTGCCTCCTTCAAGATTGGCGACATTACAGACCTGGAGAGTGTACAAAGATCTTTCACGGCACACATAAGTACGATAAGGCAACTAAATTACTGGTAACGGTTGAAGGTCCTTGATCTGTATTCCATGGAACGCAGGCGAGAGAGATACATGATAATGTACACTTGGAAGGTCCTGGAGGGATTGGTACCAAACTTGCACACGAAAATCACTCCCTATGTTTACAATAATGTTTAGGAATGCTTAGTTAATCTTAAGTTAATTTTAAGCCTGCCCATAATGCTCTGCATACACGAGGCTTTGGCATGTTACACTCAACTGTATTCTTTTGTACCTTTCTGTATCATGTTCAAATTAATAAATAAATAAATAAATAAATAAATAAATAAAGACTCGGCAGGAGATGCAACATTCCCCCGATGAAAAGCAGCGGCGCCACGAGTACACTGAGAGACAACACAGTAAGTGTCAGGGGCCCAAGACTGTTCAACTGCCTCTCAGCATACAGGGGATTACCAAAAGACCCTGATGTTTTCAAAAGGGACTGGCAGGAACCCAAAATCAGTACCCACCAA
>NW_026471321.1:0-12388 GCF_026875155.1 Cherax quadricarinatus | reverse complement strand
GAAAACGGGCATGGTTGGGGTGAGGTGGTAATGTCTGGAGTACGAGAGGGGGTTTAGGTGTTTGCAAGCTTTGGGACCTAGGGTGAGAGCAATATATGTACCAGCATGTTACTTGAGACTAGGGGGGACTAGAGGATGTAGGGTGGGGAGGTTGGAAGAGAAGTCCGATGTTGGTGGCGTGGAAAGGAACTAGAGGCGTGTGAAGACTTGCTGCAATTCATGTTAAAAGTGAGGGATGTCCGTGGTATGCGTGTAGGAAGGCTGGTGAATGTAGGATTTCGGCAGGAGGCATTATCAGGGGTGGAGATTTATCCCACATATAATTGGAAGGTAATTTGGGAGGAATTCCGGCGGCTTCGTATACCAGCCAAGGCGCGGGAGGTGGTGTATAGATTTATGATGGGGATCATAGCGTCTAAGGTAATGTTTTGGAAAATGGGTTTTGTTGAGGATGCAACCTGCATACATTGTGGCGATGAAGAAACAGCTTTTCATGCAGCGTATTTTTGTCCATCCATAGAAGAGGTAAGGTTGTGGATGCGAGGTGTTTTCGGGATGTTGGGAGGGGGAAGGGTGGCTATGTTAAGGGCATTACTCTTTGACATGGATGGGGTGACACAGGATGTGGCACGAGCGTTAAGATATATCATCGTGGACTATTTGTACATGTCCTGGGGAATGCTTGAGGTACGGGGCACTGGTAGGATTGGGGCGTTGGCTGCACGTTTTTACAGAACAATGTGCACAAACAGAAGTGTCTATGGTAGCAGGTGGATTGCGTTTTTTCCTGAAGGGTATCGCGATATGACGGTGGTAAAACGTAGCGGATTAATTGGAACAGGACGGTAATGGGCTGGTGGACAGCGATGATCTGGCGTGAAAGTGGACTGAGCAGTAGTATGATAAGGGTGGAAGGGGGAGGGGAGTGGGTTGGTTCTGGTATGTTATTGGTGTGGATGAGCAATGGCTTCGCCAGTTGCTATAGTTGCAACGTTGGTAGTTTGGTTAATCTAAATTGCAATAATCCACATGTCTGCTTTTGTATGATTAGTTTTCCATTGTAGTGTTATGGAGTCTCTGTTGAACTGTATGCTTTACATGTATTGTGTTCCATTTAATGTACCTTATTTATGCTTGTCCTGTGCACCCGGGGATACCTGGGTTTTGTAGAGGACTCTGTTATCACGTGTTAATCAACCTTTGCATTATGTTGTACGGATATCTGGCGGTTGTCACTGCTTTATGTTATAACAAAACACTGATTTATATGCACTGTAACTGGATGGAGTTATTCCTTCATATATATGAGACCTAAAACAGAGCTGTATTGGTCATTTTATGTTAGGGTGTTTAAATCATGACGAACATTTTAAGTCATTGTGTGCACTACATATTGTTAGTTGTACAAGTTAGGTATAATATACGCGTGTGCTTAGTGTATATGTAGGAAAGCATATATGTGAAAGGTGGATAGGGTATAGGGGATGGGACATGGCTACAGTCGGTGGCATGAGTATTTATTGTGGTACTGTTATGTATTTGGTATTGTATTTTACCTGTTAGAACTGTTGGTGTCTAGGCGCCAGTGAGCTATGTTTAGCACAATGTATACATTGTAAAATGTGTTTTGATACAACATTTAAAATGTTAGGATAGCAGTTGGCATTTTGTCACTACTGTAGAGTTGTTATTGTCATTAATATAATATGTTCTTAGGTTTAAATTGGTTTGGTTACTTTATAAGTTAAATAAACAATGGTGTAATCTTGTACATTTTGGTGGACTGGGGTAATGGGGGAGGGGGTCGTTATACTGCTTGCATTTTTGCAGCATGTAATTTTACTGTGTGTGTATATTGGATGTTGTAGATGGGGAGGGGTAAGGGGATTCTGTATTCAATCAATCAATCAAGGACTCACAGGTAAGGACCCACGAGAGGCGAGGGGCAAGTGGGGACAGTGCGAAGAATAGACGGTGAGAGGAATGTCTTGAGTCGAAGAGAGAAGAGTCAGGACTAGACCCAACTGCTAAGCCTGGATAAACAATAACGAAGACGACATAGAAGACAGCAGGAACTCTGCGGGTGCTGACTGCAACTTGCTGGACGGAAGATTGCTGCATCTTGATGTTGATTGGCGGCTGGCAGAAGCTGGAGGTGTGGTCAAGGGAGGCTAGCTTCTTGATTGGTCAGGTGTCGTTAAATTGTGAGTCAGAAGTTACTTCAGTTCTTCAGTGTGGGAGGCATTCCTTATGTTGTGCAGTTGTTGGAAGGAAACGATGAGTAGTCTTGTAATCTTGGGGCGAAATGCTGGGTCGGCTTGTAACTGGTCAAGGGTCATCTTGAGACAAATTGAGAGATGAGTTGCAGCCCAGCCACCGTGGAGAGAAGACGTCGTCGTTCCAGCTCTTCAGCTGAGCAACTCTGAACACTGTTGCTCGAGAATTTACTTGGGTTATCTTGAGTAGTTCTTCACCAGAGCTGAGAGGAGACTTGCTCGCAGTCACTTCGAGCCCCATCCCATCAAGAGGGTAAGGCGGTGACTTGCTTGCTTGTTCACCCCTCTCATCCCCATCCCCCCATCCTTCCCCATCCTCCCCTCACCCATACATAAACCCACTGGCCCCACACACTTAACACACTACATACATTGCTATCCTTCTGACGGGTCCTATCTTCTTATTTTTCGGCAACTTCGCTTTTGGCGAGTTAACACAAGGCATTTTTGACCATCTGGTAGCCCGTGTGGTTTTTTAAAATTTCAGCCGATCTTTGCCTTGGGCCCCTTTTCCCCCTCATACTCGAGGGTAGGCTATCGTAGGGCTGACCTTCATAAGTCAGCTGAAATAGGATGTTAGGCTAACATTAAAGGAAAGATACTTTTTGTTAAGCAACCCCTCTGCCAGATGCACCTTCCCGGGCATAAATGGCGAGGATTCGTGTAAGATTACGTATTAATGGAAATCAAATGTCCATAAAAGACATTCTCAATTGTATTTGCTCGAACTCAACTGTTGCCCCAGGGGGATGTTTTTTCAAACCCAAAAGCTGGAGCAGATTCTTCCCCTTTTTCGGAAGAAGAGTTACTTCAACCCCTAAAGCATGATGTCTTGGATAAAACTGAGGACTTCTGGTGTTATCCCAGTTGCCCCTGACAGCTATCAAGCTCAGAGGACTGTGTTTGTGGCCAGAATCAACAGTTTTATGAAACAAAGCACTTTTTAATGAAATTGGGTTGATAACTTTAATGCCGAGAATTCTGACTTTAGGGCTGTTAGAAGCACACAAATTCTCGAATCACAACAACAATAAGGTAACTTTAAAATTAATACTCGAGACACCTGAGGGGCCAAACTTGTGTGTCAAAAGGGCCCTTCAAATGTTTCAGTTCCCAGATGACATCTGCCCAAATTTCTATGGAACTTTTTTGTCAGTGTGACACAATGTTTAAAGTTTATGCCTTTGGTCATAACAACAAAAAATGCAGTATACAGGGGCAAATTTGTAGCATTTGCTCTGGCCAACATTCCTATCGTGATTGTACCAATAAAATTAACACCTAAATGTGTCCTCTGTAATGGAAAACCATCATGCTGTTTCGCTATTTGTCCTGAAAGAAAAAAGGAAATGCAGAAAATTCTTGACGCCAAGAAACTATCCACTTCTAAGAAGACCACTCCCAGGCACCGCAACCATGCCCCAAAAACTTCCTTCCCAGCTCTGCTGGATCAAGTGGGACTCCTCAGGTCTCTACCAATGGTTCCAATTTTTGGGGAATTCTGCCCCTCTTGGAGAGCCCCAATCAAACCCCTCACTTACAACAGACACAACAACAAGGTTCAGTCGCATCTCATGTGTCTCAGGTATCCACAGACGGGGATATAACGAGAGCACAATAATGTACTTGGTGGCCAAAGCACAGAAAGGGTGGTGATATTCAACTCTGCTCTCGTGTTTTAAATGATCTGTTAAGGCTAATGGATCACTCCATCATTATCCCTAAAAAATGTGAAGGCCATTATAAACCCAGCCTTCTCATAACAAAAAGTATGTACCATACTCTACATCTAAAAATAACCCCTAAGTCATCCCTGGCCAGGGATCGCCCTCCTCGCAAACCCGGGTTGTCAACTCTCAACCCAATAAGTCAACACTGAACATAACAATGCCCAGAAGTGGTGCCTACTCTCCCGCTATTGTAGCTGAACCTGTTGAACGGGGAACTTTCCCAAGGTAACTCACCTTGCTATCTAATTATTCCCTTGGAGCCTACACAGTCTCCTATTAACTCTCACGAGCCTCTGCTTCATGAAACTGAGAATACCCTTCCCTTTCAGTTTTATGATGATGACTCAAACGACTCTAACGATTCTAATGAGTCTTTTTAAATATTATGCCTTAGTGAAGATGATGGCATTTTTAATACAAAGCATCCACGCAAAAGTTCCCTCTTCCCCTTGACGAGTCCAGCAGGGATAGTGTAGATACAACACTAACATTACTTGCAGGCGTTCAGAACGCAGTGTACGAGCGAAGAATAAGCAATAATGGGGATTACAATTTTCCAACTTAATGTTCAAAAATTTCTTTAATAACCGTTACCTTCTTGAGGTTGAACTACATAAATACAATCCCGATGTTATTTCTTTTGAACGAGGGCAGCTGCAAGAGTTGATCAACATATTAAATTACGTGGATACTGTACTGTGGAGAAATCGGAGGACCGTTTAGTGGTGTAGCCATCTTGGTTAAATTAGGATATACATTTAAAAATATTCATGTTGATGAAGATAACATTTTTGCAATAGAACTAACAACGTCGCATGGACAACTAGTGATAGGAACTGGATATTTTCCCCCCGAGACAGCCATTTTATAGAGTCAATTCCCCTACATAGGATATTAAGCAGAAATATTCCAACAATTCTAGCTGGAATTTTAATGCTCATCACCCTGCCCTCTTACTGTGGAGCTGGTATTCCAGGGTGACTTAAAAGGAAAACAACTCTTTAATATCATGACAGCTAGAAACTTGTATTTCAAGGCCCATTCTTCAAATCGTACATTGGACCTCATCCAGGAACACCAGATATAGTTTCTGACAAACAGAGACTGTGACATCTTTCACTGTCGTATTTCTCCTGGGGGAATGTAGGATTGACCATTCCCTGTTATAATACAACTACAAACTTCTCCATTTAGAATACCTTTTAACTTCTAAACCCAATCTTAACACCCTAGGATTTGACCCCTTCAGGGCATATTGGGTGAAGATGAAATTGTGTCTTTGGAAAAATCTACCTTCCAGTGCAATTGATATGCAATCAGGTCCCTGCACAATCGAATAATTGAAGCTACCCAAAGCAAAATTTGCCAATAGCTTCCACAAAGATATACCAAAAATTAAACCTACTAGAAGAATTAGAGACACTTTAAGAAATTATCAAGTAGAATGTCGGAAGGCATCTTCAAACGCGACAACCACCAGCAGCTACACTGCACCGATTAAGGCACGAATTAAATTAACATGATTAGTCAACACAAAAAGAGACATATGGAAATTTTTAGTTCTTCAAGCTAATCAATAAAACGTGAACCAGCAAAATTTTTGGAGTAAGATCCGACAACTTTTAGGGGCAAAGTACAAGGCTCCAAAATACCTAGTTCATACCTTCATGATGAGGATGATGAAGATGTTGAAATTAACTTGCGATCCACAGGACCAGGCTAATTTGATGGGTGATGTATGGGAAAAATTCTCTCTCACAATAACAGTCGTCAATTATAATAATCATTATCAGTTAGTAAATGAATGGAGAGATGAAAACTTGGATGATCTACAACCACTACCTACCATCGATACTTCAACTCTTGAAGATACCCACCGCTTACTAGAACCCATTACATTACTAGAGATAAATCAGGTTATTGGAAGAATGAGAAATAGAGCCCTGGCCTCTCTGGATTACAATGAAACAAATAAAGTACCTACCCAGAAATTGCAAACAGTCCTTGGTAAATATCTTAATGCCCTCTTGGCCCCAGGACATTTTCCAGTTGTTTTTAAGACTGCTAGGATGATCTTTCTTGCTAACCCAATAAAGACATCCCCCAACCTGGGAAAATATAGACCTATACTTTACTTGAAGTCACTGGAAAAGTTCTTGAGAAAAATCATTTCCAACAGATTGAAAATTACTATATGGAGGGTTTAATCACTTGTTTACTGAAAAACAATTTGGCTTTAGAACACATAGAGGGTACCAATCATGCAATAAATGTTATTTTTGACACTGTAGCAGTCTAAAACAGCAGGGCAATCTTGCCTTAATTGCCCCCAGAGATGTTCATAAAGCTTTTGATAGCTTATGGGATGATGGCCTTATATACAAACTCATTGACCTACCAGAAACCATAATGGACTTTTCTCAGAGTAATTTATAATTTCTTAACTCAAAAAAAATCATTCCCACCTTTCATGGCAAGTCGAAAGAACCTTTTATACCGAACGGTGGTGTCCCACAAGGTTCTTGTCTCAGTCCACTTCTGTTTAACTTTATGTGAATGACCTTCCTCAACCAGAGTTTAATGACACAAAATTTTGACACAGTTTGCAGATGATGTTATTCATGTCGTCTCATCAACCCAAATAACCGGAAAATACAAGTATGAGAGAGTCATAGAAAAAAGAATATTGAACTTCGTCGAACATCTAATTGGGAGAAGAATTGAGAATTACGACTAATCCTGACAAGGTCCTTTTTTAGCACGATAGGATGTTTTGCATCAACCATTGAGATAAAGGGGGTATCTCCATCAGAGGTACACCTGTAGCCATTAGAAACCCTAACAAGATCTTGGGATATGAAATACACAGGCTGCTCCACTCAAATCTCATGTAACTAAAAAGATCAACACAGCCAAAACCGGTCTTAGCAGACTCTTTCGATTCAATCAGCCCCTCAACATGTCAAAAAAAATCTTATAAAATGATAATAAGACCTATACTTGAATTTCCCTTGTGTCCCAATGTCATTAACAACAAAGACCAACATGCTACGGTTACAAAGGGTCCAGAATAGAGCTCTTCGCTTTATTACCAATAAACCCGGAGGAGAGGGCAGAGTTAAAATGGCAGATTTACACACACAACAAGATATCACTGCCATAAATGTACCCCCTTGACACCCTAAAAAAGAAACAACTTTATACAATGCAAGAACTATACATGGCCAGATAGAGAACATCCTATACAAGTGATAAATACCCCGATTACACCATCAATACTCTGCCTCACAGGACTCAAAGAATGGACTCTCCACAGAGGGTTCGTCGTTTTATTCATAAAGATGATTACCCTCGACCCATGATTTTGAGCAACTTACCTGACGAAGAAGATTGGATACTACCAGAACCCTTTATGTATATGAGAAAATCATCGCCCCCAATTAGGGAGACATCTTAAATAACTTTCTAATGTAAAATTATGCTATTGACTATTGTTGGACACCACCATTAAGAAGCTATTGTCACGAGCTCATAAACTGGCCAGAAAATATTGCCTTTCTTGTCGTATAAATATCCGTTGTGCAATCGCGAAAAAAAAAAAAAAAAAAAAAAAAAAAAAAGCAATTGCAACTTGTATAATTACAACCAATTCAGAGTCATGTACTTATATACCTATTATATTTATGTGACTCTGATGGGTTAGTATTATACCTCTTAAAAAATAATCTTATCAATTCAAATACACTTTTTAAATTACACCAAAGTGGTTGGGCCACTTACCTTTTATATCCTACCTCTCCCCCCCCTCCAACCCTTTTCCAATATTTCCATCCTTACCCATCCTTCTTCCTTCCCAATCTTACCAAAGCTCTGGTCATTAGAAGCGAAAAGAAGCGAAGGTCATCTTGAGTGTAGTGAAGGAGCAGTGGGATCCTTTACGATTTGTAAACTTGACTGTTCTGTCGTGTATTTTCTCGTACAAAGTGTCGACATTCATGGTGGGTTCTTGGTCAAGAGTCGTATAAAAACTTAAATCTTTCCAGTGCAGGTATTGACCTCGATGTTGGTCTTCTGTATTAATACGTCGAGTGATGGCTGGAGAGGTTTTTGTTGGTGGTTGCAGCATTGAAGGTTCTTTCAATGTTGGTGTCTCTGCTAGAGAGTGTGTAGAAGACTGTGGTAGAATCGTGGCTTCTGATTGGTCCATATGAGTAGTGGTGAGTGGAGGTGAAGGAGGTACGCCGCCACGACGAGCCAATCGACGAGTAGGAGGCGATCGACGAATAGGAGGCGTAGTGCTGACTTGGATGTTATCAGGTGAACGTTGATTGGAGGATTCAAAAAAGGATGCGTCGTCTTTGTCAATTATTAATTCCTTCACAAACTTCTCCATTTAGAATACCTGTAACTCCTAAACCCAACCTTAACACCCTAGGATTTGACCCCTTCAGGGCATATCTGGGTGAGGATGAAATTGTGTCTTTGGAAAATCTACCTTCCAGTGCAATTGATGATGCAATCAGGTCCCTGCACAATCGAATAATTGAAGCTACCAATGCAACTTGCCAATTAGCTTCCACAAAGATATACCAACATATAAACTACTAGAGAAATTAGAGACACTTTAAGAAATTATCAAGCAGAATGTCGAAGACATCTTCAAACGCGACAACCACCAGCAGCTACACTGCACCGATTAAGGCACGAATTAATTAACATGATTAGTCAACACAAACGAGACATATGGAAATTTCTAGTTCTTCAAGCTAATCAATATAAACGTGAACCAGCAAAATTTTGGAGTAAGATCCGACAACTTTTAGGGGCAAAGCACAAGGCTCCTAACTACCTAGTTCATACCTTCACTGATGAGGATGATGAAGATGTTGAAATTAAAACTTGACGATCCACAGGACCAGGCTAATTTGATGGGTGATGTATGGGAGAAAATTCTCTCTCACAATAACAGTCGTCAATTTAATAATAATCATTATCAGTTAGTAAATGAATGGAGAGATGAGAACTTGGATGATCTACAACCACTACCTACCATCGATACTTCAACTCTTGAAGATACCCACCCGCTTACTAGACCTATTTACATTACTAGAGATAAGTCAGGTTATTGGAAGAATGAGAAATAGAGCCCCTGGCCTCTCTGGAATAACAATGAAACAAATAAAGTACCTACCTAGAAATTGCAAACAGTCCTTGGTAAATATCTTTAATGCCATCTTGGCCTCAGGACATTTTCCAGTTGTTTTTAAGACTGCTAGGATGATCTTTCTTGCTAAGCCCAATAAAGACACCACCAACCTGGGAACTATAGACCTATATCTTTACTTGAAGTCACTGGAAAAGTTCTTGAGAAAGTCATTTCCAACAGATTGAATTACTATATGGAGTTTAATCACTTGTTTACTGAAAACCAATTTGGCTTTAGAACACATAGAAGTACCAATCATGCAATCAATGTCATTTTTGACACTGTAGCAAGTCTAAAACAGCAGGGCAATCTTGCCTTAATTGCCACCAGAGATGTTCATAAAGCTTTTGATAGCTTATGGCATGATGGTCTTATATACAAACTCATTGACCTACAGACCATAACTGGACTTTTCTCAGAGTAATTTACAATTTCTTAACTCAAAGAAAAATCATTCCACCTTTCATGGCAAGTCGACAGAACCTTTTTATACCGACGGCTGGTGTCCCACAAGGTTCTTGTCTCAGTCCACTTCTGTTTAACATTTATGTGAATGACCTTCCTCAACAGAGTTTAATGACACAATTGTGACACAGTTTGCAGATGATGTTATTCATGTCGTCTCATCAGCTCAGTAACAGGAAAATACAAGTATGAGAGAGTCATAGAAAAAATGAATATTGAACTTCGTCGAACATCTAATTGGGAGAAGAAATGGAGAATTACGACTAATCCTGACAAGGTCCTTGTTAGCACGATAGGATGTTTTGCATCAACCATCGAGATAAAGGGGGTTCTCCATCAGAGGTACACCTGTAGCATTAGAAACCCTAACAAGATCTTGGGATATGAAATACACAGGTTGCTCCACTCAACATCTCATGTAACAAAAAAGATCACACAGCCAAAGCTGGTCTTAGCAGACTCTTTCGATTCAATCAAGCCCTCAACATGTCAAAAAACATCTGTATAAAATGATAATAAGACCTATACTTGAATACCCTTGTGTCCCAATGTCATTAACAACAAAGACCAATATGCTACGGTTACAAAGGGTCAGAATAGAGCTCTTCGTTTTATTACCGATACCAGGAGAGACAGAGTTAAAATGGCAGATTTACACACACAACAAGATATTACTGCCATAAATGTACGCCTTAAACACTCTAAAAAGAAACAACTTTTATCAATGCAAGAACTATACATGCCAGATAGAGAACACCCTATCCAAGTGATAAATAACCCCCGATTACACCATCAATACTCCGCCTCACAGGACTCAAAGAATGACTTCCCACAGAGGGTTCGTCGTTTTATTCATAAGATGATTACCCTCGACCCATGATTTTGAGTAACTTACCTGACGAAAAAGATTGGATACCACCAAAACCCCTTTTCTATGTAACTGAGAAAATCATCGCCCCCAATTAGGGAGACATTTTAAAAATAACTTTCTAATGTAAAATTATGCTATTGATATTGTTGGACACCACCATTAAAAAAGCTATTGTCACGAGCTTAAAAACCCGGCCCGGGAAAATTATTGCCTTTCTTGTATAAATTTTCCGTTGTGCAATCGGGGAAAAAAAAAAAAAAAAAAAAAAAAAAAAATTGCAATTATGTAAAATTTTAACTACCAATTCAGAGTCCTGTACTTATATACCTATTATATCTATGTGACTCTGATGGGTTAGTATTATACCCCTTTAAAAGAATTATATTATTAATTTACATACACTTTTTAACTTACACCAAAGTGGTTGGGCCACTTACCTTTTATATCCTACCTCTCCCCCCCCTCCAACCCTTTTCCAATATTTCCATCCTTACCCATCCTTCTTCCTTACCCATCTTACCAAAGCTCTGGTCATTAGAACTAAGAACTAATTCCTTCAAGTCATCTGGCGCTTCTAAACTGACGATCTTCGGGATTATTTTCAAAATTTCAGCTGATGGTGGACTTGCAGGGAAGTTAAATGATGGCATGTTGTTGAGTACAAGAAGTTCATTGATAGTCGTGTTGAAAGAGCCAGGTTTTGCAGCATTTTGCATGTGGGCAAACATCATGCAGTAATAGAATTTGGTGGAAATATCATCAGGTGGAGGTTGGGTAGTGAGAGGTGGGGGAGAGACTGTTGGTAGCTTGTAGAATCTTGGATGTTGTAGATTGAATCTTGGCAATTGCAGCGTATGTAGGAAAAGGTTCCAGATGACTCTTTGTTTCTTCCCTTTAGTTTCTTAGAAAGGATATCCTTCGCACTGGACACTTGGCTGCAAAAGTTGGTGATCACTCTTACAGTTGATGCAAGTGGGAGCAGCAGTGGAAGTGCAAGACGAAAATCGTGTCCTGCAGACCCACAGGTGGAACATATCTTCTTATTCTTCACGTGGCAGTCGGCAGTAGAGTGACTGTACGAGTAACATGTCCCGCAAGGTGTTATGTTCGTGAAGCGTTCAGGTTCAATCTGTCGAGGGTTGATATAGTGTAAGAGATGGCCAGGCCATCAGACAGTGCTCTGGTCGCCATGGTAACGTCCAGGAATGTGACCTGAGCATTGAGGAAGCGTTGGGAATCTTCACTACAGTGTCAATCTTGGCCCAGGTGTTGAGGTCTTCAAGTGATGTAGTAATTTCCCGGTGGTCATGTTTGTGATCAGCTTGTCAAGACGTTTCTATAAACACTGAAACGTTTTGCAAGATTTTATGGTGAGTAGAGATGGTAAAGCCTCGGGCTTCTAAGGTCTTTTATGGCAGTAGGTGTAAGCACCTTGTCAGCTTCAGTATCATCGAGAAAAGTGACGATGAAAGCTTCCTTCAGTGACGTGATTCTTGGAGAAAATTTGCGTGCAGACAAGTGTTGAGAGAAGCTGCAAGCTCAAGCTTCGTGGCGTCATCGACGACAGCAGACTTGGGCTTAATTCTAAAACGATGAGACATCGTGGGGTGGTAGAGGTTCCCTCCCCAACGGGGATTGTAGGGATCTGTGCAAGTATAGGAGAGCTGCTATGACCTGCCAGGGCGAGAGTCAACAGCAGAATGTGTCTCTTTTTTCTTTTCGATTCTGTATTTTGCTTACTCGCCACATTTTATGGACTTTGTTTCAACCCCCTTTAGTGAGAGGACGTGTGCGCTGCTCCCCCCTGGGGTTGAGGGTGCAGTAATATTTTCACAACATG
>NW_026471320.1:5000-11268 GCF_026875155.1 Cherax quadricarinatus | reverse complement strand
AGGGAACTTCCACCGGGACTTCCATCTAGGGAATTTCCCATCTGGGAACTTCCATCTCTGGAATTTCCCAAACTTGGAACTTCCATCTAGGGAACTTCCATCTGGGGAACTTCCATCTAGGGAACTTCCACTAGGGAACTTCCATCTAGGGAACTTCCATCTAGGAACTTCCATCTGGACTTCCATCTAGGGAACTTCACTAGGGAACTTCCATCTAGGGAAACTTCCATCTAGGGAACTTCCATCTCTGGTATCTTCCATCTAGGGAACTTCCACTTAGGAACCTTCCATCTAGAACTTCCATCTATGGAACTTCCATCTAGGGAACTTCCATCTAGGGAACTTCCATCTAGGGAACTTCCACCTAGGGAACTTCCATCTAGGGAACTTCCATCTAGGGAACTTCCATCTCTGGTACTTCCATCTAGGGAACTTTCCATCTAGGGAACTTCCATCCTAGGGAACTTCCATCTAGGGACTCCATCTAGGGAACTTCCATCTAGGGAAACTTCCACCTAGGGAACTTCCATCTAGGAACTTCCATCTAGGGAACTTCCATCTAAGGGAACTTCCATCTCTGGTACTTCCATCTAGGAACTTCCATCTTAGGGAACTTCCATCTAGGGAACTTCCATCTAGGGAACATTCCATCTAGGGAACTTCCATCTAGGGAACTTCCACCTAGGAACTTCCATCTAGGAACTTCATCTAGGGAACTTCCACCTAGGGAACTTCCATCTAGGAAGAACTTCCATCTAGGAACTTCCATCTAGGGAACTTCCATCTAGGGAACTTCCATCTAGGGAACTTCCATCTCTGGTACTTCCATCTCTGGTACTTCCATCTTGGGAACTTCCATCTCTGGTACTTCCATCTAGGGAACTTCCATCTAGGGAACTTCCATCTAGGGAAACTTCATCTCTGGACTTCCATCTAGGGAACTTTCCATCTAGGGAACTTCCATCTAGGGAACTTCCATCTAGAGATACTTCCATTCTAGGGAACTTCCATCTAGGGAACTTCCATCTAGGGAACTTCCATCTAGGAACTTCCATCTAGGAGAACTTCCATCTAGGGAACTTCCGTCTATGGTACTTCCATCTAGGGAACTTCCATCTAGGGAACTTCCATCTAGGGAACTTCCATCTAGGGAACTTCCATCTAGGGAACTTCCATCTAGAGAACTTCCATCTAGGGAACTTCCATCTAGGGAACTTCCATCTAGGGAACTTCCATCTCTGGTACTTCCATCTAGGGAACTTCCATCTAGGGAACTTCCATCTAGGGAACTTCCATCTAGGGAACTTCCATCTAGAGAACTTCCATCTAGGGAACTTCCATCTAGGGAATTTCCATCTAGGGAACTTCCATCTAGAGAACTTCCATCTAGGGAACTTCCATCTGGGAACTTCCATCTAGGGAACTTCCATCTAGGGAACTTCCATCTAGGGAACTTCCATCTAGGGAACTTCCATCTAGGGAACTTCCATCTAGGGAACTTCCATCTAGGGAACTTCCATCTAGGGAACTTCCACATGCCAGTTTTCACTCTCCTCAACAAAAGTATACCAGAGCTCAATAAAAGCTCACTATACTCTTTTTTTAGAAACTTCTATGTATTGTATTTGTTAATTTTATGAACTTTTAGGAACTTTGTCAGTTGTAGGAACTTTTTTTGGAACTTTATTTGTTACTTTAAGGAACTTAATTTGTCAGGTTCATAACAGTTTTGGAACTTATGTCTTAACAATTTTATTTGTCGGTTACAGGAACTTCTGGGAACTTTATTTGTGAGTTTTAGGAACTTTTAGGAACTTAATTTGTCAGTTTTAGGAACTTTATTTGTCAGTTTTAGGAACTTTTAGGAACTTAATTTGTCAGTTTTAGGAACTTTTAGGAACTTTATTTATCAGTTTTAGGAACTTTTAGGAACTTTATTTATCAGTTTTAGGAACTTTTAGGAACTTTATTTATCAGTTTTAGGAACTTTTAGGAACTTAATTTGTCAGTTTTAGGAAATTTTAAGCCAATTATTTTTTTTCCATTTTAGGCAACTTATTTTTCTAAAATTTTAAGCACTTTATTTTCTATACGTTTTAGGCACTTTATTATTATATATTTTTAAGACACTTTGGAACCCTTGGGTTGTGCGGTCCATAACCCACACAGGTTTGGCGCTTCAAAAAAAAAAATGGGTTGTGTAAATGTTTTTCAAACCGTATTTAGGTTGCCTAAAAATTAATACGTTTTAGAAAGTTTTTCAAAAATCTAAAAAAAAAAAAAAAAGAAATTGAACCGTTGTGTAAGTTTTACGATTATTTATCATTTTATTTTTTAAAGAAAAAATGAAAAATAGATAGATGGATAGACAGGTAATGGATAGATAGAAAATATATATATATATAATGTCAACTCTTGCTTGTTGCAGGTTCCTGCGTGGATGTCCGCCTCAGCACAATTGGCGCAGCTCTCTCAGAACTCCGCCCATACCACCCACACACCCACGCAGACGCCCGCGCCCTCGCATGAAAACCATGAGGAGAAACCTCTTAACCTCACGAAGCCCAAAGACGCCAGCCCAAAGCCCAGTGATATGAGTGGTCTTTCTGGGAAGCCCCCTGGGCTGCCACCCTCACTTGTACCTCACTCCTTCCTCCCGTACATGACACCCCCTTTTCCGGGCCTTCCTGACCACAAGGACCTGCTGGGAGGCCTTGGCCAGACCCTGGGCCAGGGCTTGGGCCAGGGGCTAGGTCAGGGTTAGGTCAGGGATTGGGTCAGGGACTAGGTCATGGGCTGGGTCAGGGACTAGGCTCCCTGCCGTCTCCAACTATGGGAGGAGGTCCTCCCAGGGAAGCACTACCCTCCTCCAGCCTTCCCTCCCATGTACCTCCCTCCTTCCTCTCTCCCTTCTCCCTCCCGCCCCATCTCAACCCCATGGGCGGCCTAAGCCTGCCCACGGCCACACCTCTCACCTCCCTCACCTCCCTGGGAGGCAGCATGGGTGGCATCACTTCTGTCACCACCTCCAGTCCCCACACTACCCAAGAAAAGCCAAAAGAAGAGGGACTACGTCCACCACCTGTCAGAGTGAGTCATCATGAAGGGGATACAATACTATCCCCTATTTATACTTTTCTTTTCCACATTATCATAAAAAAAGCGTTTTTCTCATTAACAGTGTTCCCCTTTTTATTCCTTTTTCATCTTCCGTTTGCACCTCCACTGATTTTGCCTTTTTATCAAAAACCCTCACTTAAGGAGAGGAACCTTATGACGAAGTTGTGACTTGACAATGGTCCAGGAGAGATCGAAACGTCGTCTTAAGGTCCTCTCTTTTTTTGTGTATTGTTCTAGCTACTGTAATTTTTTATCTTTTCTTTTATTCCATTTCGATCTTGTCTTCTGTAACCTGATTCACGATATCGTAATAACACGATAGTAAACAAAGAACGAAATGGGTGGGGATTGAACCCATGGCCTGTGTGAGTCTTAGAACTCACTTGCCATGGGTTCAAATCATACCCGTTTCTGTGATTTGTTGTCTTTGTGGGTACACACTTTTAATCTCTCTTACATCTTCCGTAGGCACCTCCACTGACCTTGTCTTCTTCTCCTCTCCTCCTCAAGCAGCCAAGATGTTTGGGGCTAAGATCATCCGACAAACACGGAAGGACACGGACTCAAAGCCTCACATCAAGCGGCCGATGAACGCCTTCATGGTGTGGGCCCGAGACGAGAGACGCAAGATCCTCAAGGCTTGCCCAGACATGCACAACTCTGCCATCTCCAAGATCCTAGGTAAGCACATGGTGCCGGGCAGGTCCCGAGGAGATGCTGGGATTTCGTGGGGACGATAGGAGCACCGTGAGACACCTCAGGAGAGTAAAGGATGTTCTCAGTTACACTGGTTAAGCTGTATTGTAAGTCATATTGGTCCTCAATTCTACATTAAAAATAAGTGGAAATATGTGCTGTGTAAGCTTTTAGTGAAATGGGGAAAAATGCGGTAATTTCATAAATGTTTTTAGCAGGTGAAACATCGTATTACTAAGCATTTCCTTGCTAAAAGAGTCTTTGAAGTTACCATTTGTGGGTTGACGCCCTTGTATGCTGGTAAAGCTTCGATTATAACAGTATAATGTCAATAGTTTGATTCAAATAATGGTATGGTAGGTCAAATTTTTATGAATCAAGAGCCCTCACCAGCATAAAGCACCTATTTGAAGAATTTAAAGCTTCGAAAAGCGTACTATTACGCTTCTTTATTTTTATGTTTTGTTGTCTAATCATGTCTGCTTTTCTCCCTCCAGGCTCAAGATGGAAGGCTATGACTAACTCTGAGAAGCAGCCTTACTACGAGGAGCATCTCGCCTCTCCAAGTTACACATGGAGAAGCACCCTGACTACCGCTACCGACCTAGACCCAAGCGCACTTGCATCGTGGACGGCAAGAAGATGCGCATCTCAGAGTACAAGGCCCTTATGCGCCAGAAGAGGGACGAGATGCGGACGATGTACTTCCGTGACAATGGCCTCTCGGACCTAGCCAAGCTCCTCCCTCCAGGAGCCGATTCTCTCAAGGGTGACTATATGAAGGCCGGAATTTTCAAGGACGACCTCCTGAAGAAGGATCTGATGAATGCTGAGCTTCTGAGCGCTGACTCCCACGGAGACCCCCCCACTAGCCGGGGCGAGGACCTCCCCTCCGTTATGACCCCTACTTCAGAGTTTAGCCTAGACGGTTCTGCTTCCCCTTCCCCCGGAGCCCCAGCGTCCACGACTTCAGACATCGAGGACCACATGGAAGAGGACTTCACGTCTTCGACAGAAATTGTCAGCCACGAGGAAGTCGAGGAGAACCAGCCACTCACTATAGACGAGCGGCTGGCATGAAACACCTCAAAGCGTCGCCCTCATCCACATGCACACACGCCCATGTCTGATGCGACGCACCCTCGAGCTGTGCCCATGGTCTATCCGCACGCCAGCTACCAGACCACACACGCTTTTTCCCCATACCTACCCTCCCCAGTACCTTTTTTCCTCCCTTGGAGCAATATCTTCCATAAGCCACCGGCGAAGACTAAGGCTTTGGGACAGTTCTCGAAACTAACCTTGAATTTACGCTCATCCAGTCCTTATCACTTATTCGAAGTCACTGTGAGGCTCTCCCACGCCCACACCGGCACTCACGCCCCACCCATGATCACACACACACGCCACCCAATTCCATACTCATACATCCACCCACGCCCATCCATGCTTACACGCACAGAGAGACCTCAAGAGCGAGGGTACAAACAAATGTAGAGAAGATGGAAACCCTTTTCCGAACTCCAAATTCGCGCGCGCGTGTGTGTGTGCGTGTGGTTAGGAATTAAGTAATCTTTACTAAGGAGTGAAGCCTTGTAAAAATAGTCTTCGAATTGCAAGTGAACTGCTTTAGAATTACAGTACTCGTGTGTAGAACAATAAACCTAGAGCGGAAACGAGAAAGAGAATGATAATGGTGTTTTGTGCGTATGTTGTGTTTGTAAAATGGGGAGAAAAAACAATAGTGATATATCCTCCAGCTATTGTTTTTATTATTACTATTATATTGTCTTGTAAAGACACCGAACTCTTCCCTCGAGCACCAAATTTCTCGAAGACAAAACGAGAGTTTGAGGATCTCCTCGACTGAGACTACGATGACGACTACGGTTCCAGTACGACCCGATGGAAGAAAAGTCGGGAATCCCTTTTGTTGGTACCAATCGCCCCTCTCTATCACGTTTTCCCCCTGCATAAAAAAAAGGGTTTGTGACAGGTACATATTTTTGAGAGATGATATCTGTAGATCTCTTTTATGAAGTAACTCTTGCCTGATAGGTCAGAGGTTCTTTTGAGTCGAAGCGGTTTTGTTCCTAGCACGCTTTTGTTTTTGTATAATAAGCTGGTGACTTTTTTTTCCCTGCTGTTACTGAACTCAGTATAGACGAGTGGAACCTATATACACTTGTGGAGTTTATAGATGAAGGGGAATCAGGTGAGACGACTCTTGAATGGTGATGGAGGTAAAACTTTCGACATATATATATATATATATATATATATATAATATATATTATATATATATATATATATATATATATATATATATAATATAATATATATAAAAATATATATATATACATGTATAAGTTAAGATTATACACTGAAAGCTTTAACACAAAAATAATTTTCTTCCCTTGTTTTGTACGTGGATGGAGGGGCGACTTTTGCG
>NW_026471320.1:0-2500 GCF_026875155.1 Cherax quadricarinatus | reverse complement strand
TTGATGATCCTGATTATCTTCACTCAGTAAAACGCATTTTGAACTCGTAGTTATTATTATTATTATTATTATTATTATTATTATTATTATTATTATTATTATTATTATTATTATTTACCTAATTAGAGACGACAGGGAATATTTAGTATTGTGTATCACTCATTTGGCTCAAGAACCAATGACATTACCGTTTTCTAGTCGCAGTGTGAATGGTAGAGAGGCGAAGGTGCCTTGGCGTGGCCCTGTGCCACACTGGCGTGCCCTCTGGATGGTTTAATTCCCATTATTTCCCATTTGCTAGCTAGTTTTCATGCCTGGAGTCCGACGCCATTCTGACTGGCGGAATTTCTCAAGTCTCCCCCTCCCTTCAGCAAACAATGACGTCATTAGGTCTTCGGGGAGGTGAAGGGGGGGAGGGATGACGGACCGTGATTGGTCCCTCCCTGTTGACTTCACTCTAGTGTCACCGCTATTGGTTGCAAGGTGGTGACATCTCTAGTGCCATGCCATTGGTTGCACATGTTGTCGACGTCACTTGCTAGTGTCATGGCATTGGTCTTTTAACTGATGATGTTGCTGGTGTCATGCCATTAGTCGCTCCCTGATGACGTCACACTGTAGTGTCATGCCATTGGTCGCTTCCCTGGTGACGTCACACTCTAGTGTCATGCCATTGGTCGCTTCCCTGGTGACGTCACACTCTAGTGTCATGCCATTGGTCGCTTCCCCTGGTGACGTCACTAGTAATACGCCCATTAGATGTAAACAAAATTTTTTTAGACGAGAATAATTAAAAAAAAACGAGAAAAAGGACCAAATTGAAGTGTTTTGTTTGGTTTTGTGTTTGATGTTGCAGCTGCTCTAATATTATAAAAAAAAACAACTTGTCCATTTGTTATTTGTTGTGTGACTTTTATAATAAACACTACAGGTGAAAATTATACACAAATTTATTTTCATTTTCCTCCTTTGTTCTGACGTGGAAATTTTCAAGGAATTTAATGTGATCTAAATTAAGAAGTAAAAATAATGTTCAAGAATCTTTTTATTATCCTATTTTATTATTGAAACA
Organism: Cherax quadricarinatus; assembly: GCF_026875155.1. NCBI lineage: Eukaryota > Metazoa > Arthropoda > Malacostraca > Decapoda > Parastacidae > Cherax > Cherax quadricarinatus. The sequence continues at coordinate 1,428 of NW_026471320.1, read as the reverse complement.
TTATTATTGTTATTAGTTGTCGTGGTAGTAGAAATAGTAATAGCAGTAGTAGTAATAGCAGCAGTAATAGTTGCAGTAGTAATATTAGTGGTAGTAGTAATAGTAGCAGCAGTAGTAGTAGTAGTGGTGGTGGTGGTAGTAATGGTATTATTATTATTATTATTATTATTATTATTATTATTATTACTGATTATATTATAAACGGCTATAGAGCCATGAGGGTAAAACAGCTGGTGGGAGATGACAAATATCCCGGTGTGATGCCAGGAAGGGAAAGCTAACTTAGTTCTGAGCATCAAGAACCACTCGCTATACACAGTACACAAATAACCCGCACATAAAAGAGAGAAGCTAGTATCGCTGCGCTTCCAGTGAAGGAGGAAGTCGAGTGCATAACGCATTCCTGGAAAGCACTGCGTCGACTCGCTGCCTCTCTACGTACACCTCTCCATTGTCTTTGTACTTGGGATGTGTTGCAGGCCCTTGCGAGCCATACTAAGCTCAAGTCTAACCATAAACACTGATTTATGCCTATGTTGCACCGGTATGTTGCACCACTGTGAAATGTATATGTTGTACCATGCCACTAGGCTGTGTTGCCATTTCGTGAGCATAGGCCGTCTTAGGCCTCACTCCACGATACCCTGCATCTGACTCACTATAGCACCAGTCTTATAATGCTTTGCGTATCTCACCAGCTGTATACGGAACACGCAGTGTGTGTCTCATATAGTATGTGCAAGTACTGATAAGATATGCAAGTACTGATAAGAAATGGGAGAGTCCTTAATAAAGTTTGCATGAATCCGCAGAGGACATGGCAAACCTGATACTGAAACAACACTTGAGGCGAGTACAAGAAATGATCGCAAGCTGTGGCGAGTACAAGAAATGATCACGAAACTTAACAGACTCCAATTATCTATCAAGGTGGGATGGATATGTGGGCCAACGGGCCACCAGCAGAAATAGCCTGGTTGACCAGGCAAGTATCAGGCAAGCCTGGTCCAGGGCCGGGCTGCGGGAGAAGGAAAACGCTGGAAACCCATAAATGGTATGTCAAAGGTAAAAGGACACTGATTATTTCCCACACACAAGATTATAAACAACAACCAGCATGGGCTCATGGAAGGCAAATCCTGTGTCACAAACCTGGAGTTTTATGACAAAGACAGAAGTAAGACACGAGAGAGAGGGGTGGGTTGATTGCATTTTCCTGGACTGCAGGAAGGCCTTCGACACAGTTCCTCACAAGAGATTAGTGCAGAACTGGAGAGATAAGGCGCGTATAACAGGAAGGGCACTGCAATGGATCAGAGAATACCTGACAGGGAGGCAACAGCGAGTCATGGACGTGATGATTTACAGGGGGCCCGGGACGAGCGGGGGGCCCACGGGGGCAGTCCTAGGACCAGTGCTTTTTGATTT
>NW_026471319.1:0-79446 GCF_026875155.1 Cherax quadricarinatus | reverse complement strand
TTTGGGGGGAATATGATGTAAAGAAGTATAAGGGAGAAAATTTTAGATATGAGAATTTTTTACAAAGTAAAGTGATGCAAGGAGGGAAGATTTATATGGAGAAAAAGAGAGAGGTTAAGAGAGTGGTGAAGCATGAAAAAAAGAGAGCAAATGAGAGAGTGGGTGAGATGTTATCAACAAATTTTGTTAAAAATAAGAAAAAGTTTTGGAGTGAGATTAACAAGTTAAGAAAGCCTAGAGAACAAATGGATTTGTCAGTTAAAAATAGGAGAGGAGAGTTATTAAATGGAGAGTTAGAGGTATTGGGAAGATGGAGGGAATATTTTGAGGAATTGTTAAATGTTGATGAAGATAGGAAGCTGTGATTTCGTGTATAGGGCAAGGAGGAATAACATCTTGTAGGAGTGAGGAAGAGCCAGTTGTGAGTGTGGGGGAAGTTCGTGAGGCAGTAGGTAAAATGAAAGGGGGTAAGGCAGCCGGGATTGATGGGATAAAGATAGAAATGTTAAAAGCGTGGGGATATAGTTTTGGAGTGGTTGGTGCAATTATTTAATAAATGTATGGAAGAGGGTAAGGTACCTAGTGATTGGCATGAGAGCATGCATATTCCTTTGTATAAAGGCAAAGGGGATAAAAGAGAGTGCAAAAAAATTATAGGGGGATAAGTCTGTTGAGTGTACCTGGTAAAGTGTATGGTAGAGTTATAATTGAAAGAATTAAGAGTAAGACGGAGAATAGGATAGCAGATGAACAAGGAGGCTTTAGGAAAGGTAGGGGGTGTGGGACCAGTGTTTACAGTGAAACATATAAGTGAACAGTATTTAGATAAGGCTAAAGAGGTCTTTGTGGCATTTATGGATTTGGAAAGGTGTATGACAGGGTGGATAGGGGGTCAATGTGGCAGATGTTGCAAGTGTATGGTGTAGGAGGTAGGTTACTGAAAGCAGTGAAGAGTTTTTACGAGGATAGTGAGGCTCAAGTTAGAGTATGTAGGAAAGAGGGAAATTTTTTCCAGTAAAAGTAGGCCTTAGACAAGGATGTGTGATGTCACCGTGGTTGTTTAATATATTTATAGATGGGGTTGTAAGAGAAGTAAATGCGAGGGTCTTGGCAGAGGCGTGGAGTTAAAAGATAAAGAATCACACACAAAGTGGGAGTTGTCACAGCTGCTCTTTGCTGATGACACTGTGCTTTTGGGAGATTCTGAAGAGAAGCTGCAGAGATTGGTGGATGAATTTGGTAGGGTGTGCAAAAGAAGAAAATTAAAGGTGAATACAGGAAAGAGTAAGGTTATGAGGATAACAAAAAGATTAGGTGATGAAAGATTGAATATCAGATTGGAGGAGAGAGTATGGAGGAGGTGAACGTATTCAGATATTTGGGAGTGGACGTGTCAGCGGATGGGTCTATGAAAGATGAGGTGAAACATAGAATTGATGAGGGACAAAGAGTGAGTGGTGCACTTAGAGTCTGGTGAGACAAAGAACTTTGTCCTTAGAGGCAAAGAGGGAATGTATGAGAGTATAGTTTTACCAACGCTCTATATGGGTGTGAAGCGTGGGTGGATGAATGTTGCAGCGAGGATGAAGGTCTGGAGGCAGTGGAGATGTCGAGTCTGAGGCAATGTGTGGAGTGAATATAATGCAGAGAATTCTATTTTGGACGTTATGAGAGGTGCGGTGATCCAAACTGTTGTCCAGAGGGCTGAGGAGAAGGGTTGTGAGGTGGGTCGGGACTGTAGAGAGAATGGAGCGAAACAGATGACTTAAGAGTGTATCAGTCAGTAGTGGAAGGAAGGCGGGTAGGGTTCGGCCAGGAAGGGTTGGCGGAGGGGGTAAAGGAGGTTTTGTGAGCTAGGGGCATGGACTTCCAGCAGGCATGCGTGAGCGTGTTGATATTAGTGAATGGTACAATTGTTTTTTAATACTTGACGTTCTGTTGGAGTTGTGAGGAAATAACATTTAATGCAGGGATCAGGAAACCGTCAACCGGACTTGAAGTCCTGAGATGGGAAGTACAGTGCCTGCACTCTGAAGGAGGGGTGTTAATGTTGCAGTTTAAAAACTGTAGTGTAAAGCACCCTTCTGGCAAGACAGTGATGGAGTGAATGATGGTGAAAGTTTTTCTTTTTCGGGCCACCCTGCCTTGGTGGGAATCGGCCAGTGTGATAATAAAAAAAAAAAATAATTGGTCTTGCTGAGAAAACAAGAGAATGCTTCATTAATTTGGCTTCAAAGTTGGTGTTTATTACTTGAAGGTTTGAATTAGATTCCTAATTTTTAATTTTTATAGAAGAAACTGATTTGCGTCAAATCATCAACACTAATATTTAGATACATTAGAAACTTATGCCGCACTCCAGGTTAATATCTGTATTATACACCTCGCATCAGTCTCCCTACGATTCCCGTTGGGGAGGGTAACCTCTACCTGTTCGACAATGTTCGCACATCGTGTTAAAATCAAACCAGCCAGTGGTGTTATAAATGATTCCACTAAACTATTACTTGCTGCCGCATAAGAAGGGACCACTGCCTACATATCAAATTCCAGCGATCCACTCACTCAAGAATCCTTTATTGTCGTCTGCACCGACGACAATGAAGCAGCTAAACTTATGGACGACACTGCAATGAACACATTACGGGACGACAATCCATCATATCACCGTCTTCCCTCCCTCCTTGCTGGCGAAACGTTCAGTTTTTGTTAAACAATTGGATAAGAAAAACACATCCATACCAACGTATGAACGAAGACCTCTATCGAAGACCAAAACACCTGGGCCCTTGTAACACCGTCCATGAGACGAATTCCCAATGCCTCATCCTAAGATCAAAATCAACCATTTCAAACATAGATATGCTACCCAAGCAATCGCTAATGACTAGCTACCCATATTACCACATACATCCACGCCACATTGAACCTGAACGTTTTGCCCATGTCTCTCTCTGTTGGAACTGTTACTCCTATCAACATTCAACAAAAGACTGGCCCCATTAAAGACCAAAAAGTTCTGTTCCTAACCTGTGGAAAAGAAGGTCATAACTTCAGAAGCCTGAACCACCACCAATGCTACTCCAACATGTCTTAACTGAAAGGGAACTCATCATACCCTTGCAACTAAAATGCCCACTACGAAAAGAAAAGTAATGTCGAACAAAATTAAAGATAAACCAAGAATAGTCCAAATCGCGACAATATTAACCGCCATTTCAAAACTCCCGTCGGACACCACCAGAATTCAATCAAGCCACACAGCAATACCTTTTCTGGCACTCCCTGAACGCCTGCTCCCCTAAGTGTTGTCCTGCATGATGTATGCACACCTTGCAAATGCAGCAAACCCAGGCACCATTCCAAAACCTACAATTAACGAACTATTCTTCCGTCTTAACACATGCCGTCATTCAACTTTCCTGACTCGCCAACATCACAGGACTTCTCAAGATATTATTTTCCAAACATCGCTAACTTCCACACACATCAGAAAAGGCCCAAATCCTAACTCTGCCCAAAAAAAAACACTCCATGACCCACCCCAGTGACCACTGGCCACCACTCAACAAAACCACCAACAACCAGCCAACCGCAATACTCAAGATACCCCAGCCTCCTCTTGACACAAATCCTGTAGAAACAATTGAAACATGAATTTCCTGACGAATCCCCGACGAAGCAGATAGCACACGACTCCAGCACATCCCTCTTGGGAAAACCCTACTTTCTACACCTCTCCCTCGAACGCTGACGACCATGACCTGCTCTGAACTCTACAAAGGCCTCGGTGAATGGAACATTCAAGGTATGCCCTGCGAATCACACTCTCACTTCACACTCACGCAAGTTCTTTAGTTCGATCAGCCTCTTCGTTACACTTTTTCCAACAAGAAAAACGCTATAAACCACACCCTCTCCAAGGTGAGCAGCTCAAGAAAGTTTGCAAATGGCTCCACTGCAAACCTGCCTCCTCAACTACCTAAAATAACCTCCCACATGTCTTCTGCCCTCTGATGGTCCTACCTGCCTGCTCTCAACTCCTGCGACCTGGAAACTTCCACTCTCGAGACTCAAAGACCACAACCTACCACGAGACTGTTGCAAACACAGCTTTCTCTCTCCTCCCGTTTTTTTCTCCAAGTACTGTCCCACGATCGCCTTAGCTGCTGGGTCAAGCTTCTGCTCTATTTCGACACTAAGAAAACTCCTCTCCAGCGCTATTCTTCGTCTGTCCCGTCTTCCCCGCTCATCCCATAGGGGATCTTACCTGCACTTGCTTGCTTGCTTGCTGATTACACCTCGTAACCCATCCAGCAGGTGGCAGAACAATATGACAAGAGTACATAAAAGGTCCCATGGACTGGTCGCAAAGTTTTTGATAGATGAAACAAGTACAGTAAAAATTGACTATTTACGTTTTTATATATGACACTGGTCGTTAGTTGAGTTATTTATCAGACATGAATTAGGTCACACACCACACATCACACAAGTGGTAATGTTTTATTTTACAGTAAGCAAATCAGGGTATTTTTTCCCAATGTGGCTAGAAATACTTTTGACATTTCTTGAACAATTTCTGAGTGAGTTGTCTCTTGAGTTTCGTTAATTTGATCACACTTCCAGTACATAATGACGCAAGTGTGACAATAGTCCGTCCTGGCAAAGTTACATTTCGTTTGGTCTGCATCTTGTGGTGGTGATTTTAAGATTTTCCCTGTCTCCTAAATCATGATATTTTCCCAATAATCCGACCTGTCCATAATACTATCACATTTGCTTTTCTGTTCGTAAGGTGAAAGTCCAGGATCTTTATTTAAATTCAGGTAATAACTTAACAAATATTTGACACAATTGTCCTAGACTTCCCTAACAGAACATACAAAGCAAATGCAAATAGTAATTATGGATAAGGTAGATTATAGGGATAAAATGAACATGTTATTAGAAGACGGAGGAACTAAGTGCCTCTTAACCTCCCAAAGATACTGCGTCGCACTCAACATTATTGTATCACGTGCGTTGAGTACCCGGACTAATATTATGCAATATAGCGATATCTTTCTCGGATGACGCAGCAACCCTAACATATCCAGGCAAGGGAAAGATAATCTTTATTTCCGCAGGTACATGATACAACTGTTACAGACCAAAGCTGACATCACTGTCATGCTATATAGGAATTTTGTTGTTATGCAAAAGGATTTCGGGTAACTTAGGTTACTCTTGTGCCCCAGGATGCGACCCACACCAGTCGCTAATCACCTAGGTACCTGCTTACTGCTAGGTGAACAGGAACATCAGGTGTAGAGAAACATTCCCAACATTTCACCTGTGCCGGGTATAGATCCCGGACACCTCAGTGTGAGCTGAGAATACTATCAACCAAGCAACGAACAGTTCCTTGGATCAAGAGCCCGTCATCAGCATCAAGGAAAAATAATGCAATAAGGTAAAATAATGCTATAAAAGAATGGGCAAATGATTGATACAGAGAAATTTCTTTCAGTAATCAGACGGACACAGAAAAAGTTGAAAGATCTGATGCGCAGAATACATTAAACAAGCGACGAAATACTGAAGCAGATTGAATAAAGCATTCTCGAGTAATAAAGGAAAACTTGTTATAAAGCAAACCATACCACGAGTGGGGATAGAACCCGCGATCAGAGAGTCTCAAAACTCCAGACCGTCGCGTTAGCCACTGGACCAGCTAGCTACAATAAGATTCATCCAACAGGTATATTTCTACACCATAGGAAGGTTAGCACAGGCACCACTGTGACCACAATCTTATTGTGGCTAGCTGGTCCAGTGGCTAACGCGACGGTCTGGACTCCTGAGACTCTCTGACACAGAGGGTATATATAGGCTCAGAGTGAGGTGTAATACTTGTGGTGGTAGTAGTAGTAGTAGTGATAAGTAGTAGTAGTAGTAGTGATAAGTAGTAGTAGTAGTAGTAGTGATATAAGTAGTAGTAGTAGTGATATAAGTATAGTAGTTAGTATTGATATAATATTATGTAGTAAGTGATATAAGTCGTAGTATAGTGATATAAGATATGTAGTAGTGATATAATAGTAGTAGTAGTAGTGATATAAGTAGTAGTAGTAGTGATATAAGTAGTAGTAGTAGTAGATATAAGTAGTAGTAGTAGTGATATAAGTAGTAGTAGTAGTAGTGATATAAGTAGTAGTAGTAGAGATATAATAGTAGTAGTATGTGTATAAGTAGTAGTAAGTAGTGATATAAGTAGTTAGTAGAAGTAATACAATATAGTAGAACACTTAACTTTCACATGTAATAGATTTTATATCCTTTTACACATGTTCAATTTAATTGTTTTACCATATTGTATCACTATCTACACTACTTATATCACTACTACTACTACTTATATCACTACTACTACTACTTATATCACTACTACTACTACTTATATCACTACTACTACTACTACTTATATCACTACTACTACTACTTATATCACTACTACTACTACTTATATCACTACTACTACTACTACTTATATCACTACTACTACTACTTATATCACTACTACTACTACTTATATCACTACTACTACTACTTATATCACTACTACTACAACTTTATATCACTACTACTACTACTTATATCAACTACTCTACTACTTATACTAACACAAACTACTGACTACTTATAATCACTACTAACTACTACTCCTTATATCACTTACTACTACTACAACTTATATCCACTACAACTCCTACTTATATCAACTACTTACTACTACTTAAATCACTACTACTCTACTTCTATCACTTACTACTACTACTTATATCACTACACTACTAACTACTAGCTAATTATATCACTATACTGACTACTACTACTTATATCACTACTACTACACTTATGTCACTACTACTACTACGTATATCACACGTACTACTACTTTATCTATCACTACTACTACTACTTATATCACTACACTACTACTTATATCACTACTACTACTACAACTTATATCACAACTACTACGTATTTATACAACACTACTAACTACTACTTATAACACTACTACAACTACATATTCACTACAATACTACACTTATATCACTACTACTACTCCTACTTATATCACTACTACTACTACTTACTTATATCACTACTCACTCACTACTTATATCACAACTACTACTACTACTTATATCACTACTAACTACCTAACTTATATCACAACAACTACTACTTTATCACTACTGACTACAACTTATATCACTACTACAACTACTTATATCACTACTAACTACTACTAATATCACTACTACTACTACTACTTATATCACTACTACTACTACACTTATATCACTACTACAACTACTACTACTTATATCTCAACTAAACTACTACTTATATCACAACTACTACTACTTAATCACTACTACTACAACTTATATCACTACTACTAGCAACTTATATCACTACTATACTGGTACTTATAACAATACTAACTTACTACTACTACCTATATCACTACTACAACTAATATATCACTTTACTACTACTACTTATACACTACTACTACTACTACTTATTATCACTACTACTAAACTTATATCACTACTACTACTACTACTTATATCACTACTACAACTACTACTTCTATCACTACTACTACTCCTACTTATATCACTACTACTACTACTTATATCACTACTACTACACTTATACAGCTACTACTACTACTTATATCGACTACTACTACAGAACTACTTATATCACTACTACTACTACTTATATCACTACAACTACTAACTTATATCACTACTACTACTACTTATAAACTACTAACTACTACAGACTACTTATAACAGCTACTACTACTACAACTTATATCACTACTACTACTACTATTTCGACCTACTACTACTACTACTTATATCACTACTACTACGACTTATATCACTATTCTTACTACTTATATCACTACTACTCTACAACTAATATCACTACTCAAAAGCTACTACTTATATCAACACTACAACTACATATATCACACTATACTACTTATATCACAACAACTACTACTTACTTATATCACTACTACGACTTCTTTATATCACTATATTACTACTTATATCACTACTACTACTACTTATATCACTACTACTACTACTTATATCACTACTACTACTACTTATATCACTACTACTACTACTTATATCACTACTACTACTACTTACTTAAACCACTACACTTACTACTTATATCCACTACTACTACATACTGACTTTATATCACTACTACTACTTATAAATCACAACTACTACTACTTAATAACACTACTACTGACTAACTACCAACCACTAGTATTACACCTCACTCTGAGCCTATATACACCATCTGTGTCCATGTACTGTTTATAATGGCTTGATAAAGCTCCTGGTGAGCGAAACGTTGCCACAATAAAATGTCACATTAGTTGTACTTATGTCCTTTTACTTTACAACTTAAAAAACTCCATAAATCCCCAGGTCTTATTTTCTTCCCAGTTTTCTTTATACATTTACATTCTGTTTAATATTCTCTACAGTCCATTAAAGAAAACAAATATTTTTTAAACTAATTTGATAATATTGACAAAAAAGACAAACTGGAAAAAAAAGAAAAACTGAAATAAAAATTTCCCACTATTTTAGACGTAAAATCATCACATCTGCTCCAACACTTGACTCTGTGTTCATCGTTGTTTCTGGAACCTTCCGTACATATCTGAAGTTCCGCCACTGAAGATTTTGGAAGTTATCTCAGTGGTTCCAGGATGCTGGAACATTATCTCATGGTTCCAGGATCTGGTAACACCTTCAACAACGTCTGTCACGAAATATGTAATTATTCCGCAGAATTTGATCCTCGAATACTCTAATACCACTGTTTAAAATTGAAGGTGATTAAATGCGACGTTCATAAGTAATGAGCAAAATAAAATCAAGAAGTAGGAGGAAAAAATAAGTGAAAACCACCTGCAACCTCTTAAAAGTAACCATTTTGTGGATACCTAAAACTTCTCAAAACTGAAAGTTGAGGAATATCAAAATCGTTCCCACATTAGGAAGTTAAAAATCTGTTCCTGTGAGAAAGAGATTCTCCTCCATGTTTTTTTTCACTCTAACTTTGACCATAAAGGTTGAACTTACGATATTTACTGGCCAGGAAGTCACCGAAAGGTGAAAGAACTATCATACTGTGTGTGTGTGTGTTGTGTGTGTGTGTGTGTGTACTCACGAATATGTTGGTTTACAGTGTGTCGTATCACAGCTCCTGTGCCCCGGCCATCTTCGATGGTAAGTTGTTTCCTATGGCCACTCTCCTTCAGGGGCTCCAAGAGCCTTTCTTACCTCTTCTTATACCTATGTATGGATCCTGCCTCTACTACTTTACTCTCCATATTGTTCCACTTCCTGACAACTCTAAAACTGAAAAAAAAATTTTCCTAACATCCCTATGTTTCATATGAATTTTTTGATTCCAGTAGTGTCCTCTTGTTTCCGTATCCCATCTCTGAAACATTCTGGTTCTGTTCCCTTGCCAGTTCCTCTCAGTATTTTATACGTCATTATCATGTCCCCTCTTATCCCTTCTGTCCTTCAGAATTATCAGGTTAAGTTCCTTTAACCTCTCCACACAGGACATATCCCGTAGCTTCGGAAGTAGTCTTGTTACAACTTCTGCATTGCCTCTAATTTCTTGACGTATTTAACAAGGTGTGGGTTCCATACTGGTGCTGCATACTCTAATATGGGCCTGACGTACATGGTGTGTGGCATCGTGACTAACTTCTTACTTACACGTCGAAACGTTATTCTTAAGTTTGCCAGGCATCCAAACCCTGCAACAGCTATTTTGGTTTAATGCGTCTCCAGGGGATAATGCTCGTATGAACTCACAGCCCAAGATATTTCTTTGAGTCAGGTTTTCAGACTTGTGTGTGTGTGTATGTGTACTCACCTATTTGTGGTTGCAAGGGTCGAGACTCAGCTCCTGGCCCCGCCTCTTCACTGACCGCTAACTGGGTCCTATTCCTCTTCTTCCCCTGCTCATGATCCTTCATCATACCTCGTCTAAAGCTATGTATGGTTCCTGCCTCCACTACATCACTTGCCAGACTATTCCACTTCCTAATAACTCTGTGGCTTAAGAAATACTTCTTAACATCCTTTTGACTCATCTGAGTCTTCTATTTCCAATTGTTGACCCCTTTGTTTCTGTGTCCCATCTCTGGAACATCCTGTCTCTGTCCACCTTTGTCTAATACACGCAGTATTTTGGTAATGTAGTTATCAGTCTCCCCGTGAACCCCTCCTGTTCCTCCAGTGTCGTCAGGCCAATTTCCCTTAACCTTTCTTCGTATCTCAGGAACTAACCTTGTCGCAAACCTTTTGGAACTTTTCTCTAGATTTCTTAACTTGCTTGACTCCTGTGTTGGGGTATTCCAAACTGTGTGCTGTATGTACTCAAGCAATTGACCAGACCGTACACAGTGTACATTGTCATGAAAGAATCCTTACGTAGTGTACGCGGAATGCTAATCACAGGTTTTGCAAGGCGCCCATATGTGCAGCAGTTATCTGTTTGATGTGTGCCTCCAGAGCGTGCTTCGTGTTGTAGCTCCACGCCAAGATTTTTCTTCCATTATAGAGGTTTGCAGTCGTATGGCCACCCTCCTATACTCTGTCTGCGGTCTTCTTTTGCCCTCTCCGATCCTCATGACTTTGCATTTGGCGGGGTTTAAATTCAAGAAGCCAGTTGCTGGACGCAGGTGTCCCCTGTCCCAGGTCCTCTTTTGAAGTCCGCCTGATCCACATCTGATTAAATTCTCCTCATTAACTTCACATCATATGCAAACAGGGACACTTCTGAGTCTAACCCTTCCATCATGTCATTCACATATACCAAAAATAGCACTGGTCCTAAGACCGACCCCTGTGGGACCCTGTTCGTCACAGGTGCCCACTGTGATACCTCATCCCGTACCATGACTCGTTGTTGCCTCCCTGTTAGGTATTCTCTGATTCACTGAAGTGCCTTTCCCCTTATACGCGCGTGATCCCCTAGTTTTTGCAGTAATCTCTTGTGAGGAACTGTGTCGAAGGCCTTCTTGCAGACCAAGAAGATGTAATCAACCCACCCGTCCCTCCCGTGTCTTACTTCTGTTACTTTATCATAAAACTCCAGAAGGTTTGTGACACAGGATTTGCCTTCCATGAAACTGTGCTGTTTGTCATTTATACTTTTGTTCCGTTCCAGGTGTTCCACCACTCTCCTCCTCATAATTTTCTTCATCACTTTGCATACTACACACGTCAGTGACACTGTAGTTTAGTGCCTCTTTTATGTCTCCTTTTTTAAAAATGTACTCACCTAGTTGTACTCACCTAGTTGTACTCACCTAGTTGTACTCACCTAGTTGAGGTTGCACGGGTCGAGTCCAAGCTCCTGGCCCCGCCTCTTCACTGATCTCTACTAGGTCACTCTCCCTGAACCGTGAGCTTTATCATACCTCTGCTTAAAGCTATGTATGGATCCTGCCTCCACTACATCGCTTCCCAAAATCATTCCACTTCCTGACTACTCTGTGGCTGAAGAAATACTTCCTAACATCCCTGTGATTCATCTGTGTCTTCACCTTCCAACTGTGTCCCCTTGTTGCTGTGTCCCATCTCTGGAACATCCTGTCTTTGTCCACCTTGTCAATTCCTCTCAGTATTTTGTATGTCGTTATCATGTCCCCCCTATCTCTCCTGTCCTCCAGTGTCGTCAGGTTGATTTCCCTTAACCTCTCCTCGTAGGACATACCTCTTAGTTCTGGAACTAGTCTTGCTGCAAACCTTTCCACTTTCTCTAGTTTCTTTACGTGCTTGGCTAGGTGTGGGTTCCAAACTGGTGCCGCATACTCCAATATGGGCCTAACGTACACGGTGTACAGGGTCCTGAATGATTCCTTATTAAGATGTCGGAATGGTGTTCTGAGGTTTGCTAGGCGCCAATATTCTGCGGCAGTTATTTGGTTTATGTGCGCTTCAGGAGATGTGCCTGGTATTATACTCACCCCAAGATCTTTTTCCTTGAGTGAGGTTTGTAGTCTCTGGCCCCCTAGACTGTATTCCGTCTGCGATCTTCTTTGCCCTTCCCCAATCTTAAGAACATAAGAATGTAGGAAACACCACTGCAGAAGGCCTACTGGCCCATACGAGGCAGGTCCTTATCAAAACGACATCTGTGGAAAAAGACACTTATGTACAGTTCAGGACATTTATTAAAGGAAACGTTTCGCCACGAGTGGCTTCTTCAGTCCTAATACGGGAGAAATAAACTAAGAAAAACACATATATATATAGTGGCGGAGTCAGGTGAGGTGATGCGTGGGTAGAGGTAGGTAGTAGTAGTAGTAGTAGTAATGAAATAAGGAGGTGGGTCTAGAGAGGGGACCTGCTGGCAGTCAAGTAGATACAGTTCCAGATGGGTAATATCCTCTTGCTTAGAATTTTGAAATACTGTAACTACCGGATTTTTGCTTTATTCGTGTTACTGACAGAAATTAGATGCAGCTTCATGTGCATTTTCTCCGTTAAGTACGTCTTTCTTTAATAACTAGTTTAGGCTTCATTGAAATTTCATGAGGTGTCCAACATCGTCTCTATGTTGAACACATGCGTTTTTGCGGTCATCATTTCTGCAAGCATTTTTTGTGTTCTGCTATCCTTAATGTCAGAAGTTCTGGCTGTTTCCCATACATATACTTTGTCACACCCCCCCCATGGTATAGTGTAGATTCCTTGCACTTGTGCCGAATCATGCTTGTGTTTTTGTATCAGGTTCCTAATAGAAGGTAATAGTAAAAAGGACACAAGTGCAACTATGTGACATTTATTTGTGGCAACGTTTCGCTCTCCAGGAGCTTTATCAAGCCATTACAAAACGATACATATTGATCGGTAATTTCTACCTCAACTTTTATTACATTTCCTAATAGTAGTTGAACAGCTGGTAGAATATTTTAGCCAGTTATTCTTGTCAAACATTTTTGAAACATTAGTGGAAACGTTGCTGACCGGTTTTTTAAACCGATGTAACTTGGAGGCTTTTCTCAATATTTGATAGGTTGTTGGTCTTGGCTGAGGATACGTGTTGCACGTTTCCTGCAGTCATGTATGAAAAGTGTGGGGAAAGTGTAGTGAACTAAAAAGAGTTGGTGATGTATGTACATTCTTCTTCGAGGAACTGCGGACTGGAAATTTCTGTAGGCTTCTCAGGAAAAATGAAGCCAAGAATTACCCTCTTTTAGTTCTTGTGTCATGGGTGAGAGAAGATTGTAGAGATCAGTTCTTGTTGGTTGGCTTCACGGTTAGTCTTAAAAGAAAGTTCAGATTTCCCCTGTGCTGTTAAGAGAAGTCGAGAAAAGGTAACTGCGTTGTTCCTTTCCTCCTCTAGAGAGTAAATGTAAATAGTAGGTTCCAGTGCGTTTGATGGTGTTGAGGATGCCCTGTCCTGTCAAGATTTTTGGGTTACAATGGACCAAAATATCATCTACGTAACCGCCATCCTGTAGCTGATCGAGGGATAGTTAATGAGGTCCTTCTTGATTCCAGGTCCTCCCATATATAAATTGGCAAGAACTGCATTAAGGGAGATATCGCCAGGGCTAGGCCGAGAGTTGTGTTTGTAATTCTTGTCACTCGAACCTTAAAACAGTTATATACGAACACAAGTTCGACAGATCACAAAATTCTTGGCGGGGTTATACAGGTAAACTCTGTATCATCTTTAATCACCCTGCGAAGAAGATCAATGGCTTGATCAACTGGGACATTGGTGAATAAGGCAGTCACGTCAAAACTTGCAAGTTTCTTATCCCTCATGTCGAGATCCATGATACGGATTAAGGAGGTCACCCGAATGCTATAGATGAGCCTGACTGGATTGTACCAAGGAGCTTTGACAAATATTCGCCACAAACACTCCTGCTAGACTGTGAGGGGCGCTGCGTTTCCAGATGTAATGGGTCTGTCATAGGCACATTTGGTTTGTTGGGTCTTTGGTAAACCATTAAAGTCTAGCTGACTTGGGGTTTGGTAGGATGAGGCGCAAGAGCTTTTTACCTTCTTTGATTCCTGAGTAACTGCGGGTCTTACTGAGAAAATGGAATGGAGGAAAGAAACAGATCTTTTCTCAGTAAGACTCGCAGTATACTCAGGAAATCAGATGAAGGTAAAAAGCTCTTGCGCTTCCATCCCTACCAACCCCAAGTCAGCTCTAGACTTTATGGTCTTACAAAGACCCAGACAACCAATGGTGCCTATGAGGACCATTACATTGGGAATCGAATCGGCCAGCGCCGCTCAACAGGTCTAGCAGGAATTTTGTGGCCGAAATATTTGTCAAAGCTCTTGGGGTTACAAGCAGTCAGGCTCATCCCCTAAAGCATTCGGGTGACCTCCTTAACGTCATCAGGGATCTCGACATGAGTGATAAGAAGCTTTTGCAAAGTTTGACGTTGTCTGGCCTTATTCACCAATGTCCCAGTTGATCAAGCCATTTATCTTCTTACGTCAGGGATGATTTAGATGTATACAGAGTTTACCTGTGTTAGGTAAAGACACATATGCAACATAGTTAGGTATCTTTTATTTCGAAACGTTCCGCCTACCAGCAGGCATCTTCAGTCGAGATAAGATAAGTTGAAGAAGCAGAAGATGACTTGAAGACGATGTAATCATTCCATCAACCCTTAAAAGTTTTGAGGTGGTCAGTCCCTCGTCTCGAGAAGGCCATTGTTCCGTTGTCTGGAAAACAATATGAAGTTGATGTGACAGGGGGAGCCATTTATATGAGTGCAGGAGGTGAGACGTAGGTTGCTTTGGACGGGCAAGTCCCTCTCAAACCCAAGCCGTTCTCACTAGTAGAGGTCGAAGTTGATGGTCGTACCAGATACCCTTGTGTTGCAGTGTCTGACAGAATGAACATTAAAATGGTATAAAATACCGACAGATGTTCAGGTAAGACACATATGCAACAGTTAGGTATCTTTATTTCGAAAAAAGTTTCGCCTACACAGCAGGCTTCTTCAGTCGAGTACAGAAAAAGTTGATAGAAGCATGAGATACTTGGAAGACGATGTAATCAGTCATCACCCTTAAAGTTTTGAGGTGGTCAGTCCTCAGTATGGAGAGATCATTGTTCCGTTGTCTGTAATAACCAATATGAAGTTGAAGTGACAGGATGGAGCTTTTATAGTGCCAGGAGGTGGAGACGTAGGTTGCTTTGTGGAGGCAGTGTCCCTCTCAAACCCAGCCGTTCTCCACTAGTAGAGGTCGAGTTGATGGTCTGTACCAAGATAACCCTTGTGTTGCGTGTCTGACAGAATGAACATTATAAAAAACGGTATAAAATACCGACAGATTGTTATGGTAATACACATATGCAACAGTTAGGTATCTTTATTTTCGAAACGTTCCGCCTACACAGCAGGCTTTCTTCAGTCGAGTACAGAAAAGTTGATAGAAGCAGAAGATACTGAGACGATGTAATCAGTCCATAACCCCTTAAAGTTTGAGGTGGTCAGTCCCTCAGTCTGGAGAAGATCATTGTTCCGTTTCTGAAACAATATGAAGTTGAAGTGACAGGTGGCAGCCTTTATATGTTGCAGGAGGTGAGACGTAGGTGCTTTGGGAGGCAGACCCTCTCAAAACCCAGCCGTTCTCACTAGTAGAGGTCGATGGTGAATGGTCTGTACAAGATACCCTTGTGTTGCAGTGTCTGACAGATGAACATTAAAATGGTATATAATTACCGACAGATTGTTAGGTAGACACATATGCAACAGTCCCTCCCTAGGTATCTTTATTTCGGAAACGTTTCGCCTAACAGCAGGCTTCTTCAGTCGAGTACAGAAAAGTTGATAGAAGCAGTAAGATACTTGAAGACGATTGTAATCGGTCCATCACCTTAAAAGTTTTGAGGTGGTCAGTCCCTCAGTCTGGAGAAGAGCATGTTCCGTGTCTGAACAATATGAAGTGAAGTGACAGGATTGGAGCCTTTATATAGTGCCAGGAGGTGAGACGTAGGTTGGCTTTGGGAGGGCAGGTCCCTCTCAAACAGCGTTCTCACTAGTAGAATGGTCGAAGTTGATGGTCTGATATAAAGATTACCCTTGGTTGCAGTGTTGACAGAATGAACAATTAAAATGGTATAAATCCGACAGATTGTTAGGGTAAAGACATATGCAACCAGTTCAGGTTTCTTTATTTCGAAAACGTTTCGCCTACACAGCAGGGCTTCTTCAGTCGAGTACGAAAAGTTGATAGAAAGCAGAAGATACTTGAGACGATGTTGTAATCAGTCCATCACCCTTAAAGTTTTGAGGTGGTCAGTCTCAGTCTGGAGGAGGCATTGTTCCGTTGTTGAAACAATATGAAGTTGAAGTGACAGGATGGAGCTTTATATAGTGCCAGGAGGTGAGACGTAGGTTGCTTTGGGAGGGCAGGTCCCTCTCAAACCCAGCCGTTCTCACTAGTAGAGGTCGAAGTTGATGGTCTGTACCAAGATACCCTTGTGTTGCAGTGTCTGACAGAATGAACATTAAAATGGTATAAAATACCGACAGATTGTTAGGTAAGACACATTTGCAACAGTTAGGTATCTTTATTTCGAAACGTTTCGCCTACACAGCAGGCTTCTTCAGTCGAGTACAGAAAAGTTGATAGAAGCAGAAGATACTTTGGGAGGGACCTGCCCTCCCAAAGCAACCTACGTCTCACCTCCTGGCACTATATAAAGGCTCCATCTGTCACTTCAACTTCATATTGTTTCAGACAACGGAACAATGCTCTTCTCCAGACTGAGGGACTGACCACCTCAAAACTTTAAGGGTGATGGACTGATTACATCGTCTTCAAGTATCTTCTGCTTCTATCAACTTTTCTGTACTCGACTGAAGAAGCCTGCTGTGTAGGCGAAACGTTTCGAAATAAAGATACCTAACTGTTGCATATGTGTCTTACCTAACAATCTGTCGGTATTTTATACCATTTTAATGTTCATTCTGTCAGACACTGCAACACAAGGGTATCTTGGTACAGACCATCAACTTCGACCTCTACTAGTGAGAACGGCTGGGTTTGAGAGGGACCTGCCCTCCCAAAGCAACCTACGTCTCACCTCCTGGCACTATATAAAGGCTCCATCCTGTCACTTCAACTTCATATTGTTTCAGACAACGGAACAATGCTCTTCTCCAGACTGAGGGACTGACCACCTCAAAAACTTTAAGGGTGATGGACTGATTACATCGTCTTCAAGTATCTTCTTTTTCTAAAACTTTTCTGTACTCGATGAAAACCGGTGTGGGCAAAAAAGTTTCAAAATAAAGATCCAAACTGTTTGCATATGTGTTTCCTAAAATCTGTCGGTATTTTTTCCCATTTTAATGTTCTTTTCTGCAGACACTGCAACACAGGGTATCTTGGTCAGCCATCAACTTCGACCTCCTAGTGAGAACGGCTGGGTTTGGGGAGGGACCTGCCCCCCCAAAGCAACCTACGCCACCTCCTGGCACATATAAAGGCTCCATCCTGTCACTTCAACTTCATATTGTTTCAGACAACGGAACAATGCTCTTCTCCAGACTGAGGGATCTGACCACCTCAAAAACTTAAGGGTGATGGACTGATTACATCGTCTTCAAGTATCTTCTGCTTCTATCAACTTTCTGTACTCGACTGAAGAAGCCTGCTGTGTAGGCGAAACGTTTCGAAATAAAGATACCTAACTGTTGCATATGTGTCTTACCTAACAATCTGTCGGTATTTTATCCCATTTTAATGTTCATTCTTTTCAGACACTGCAACACAAGGGTATCTTGGTACAGACCATCAACTTCGACCTCTACTAGTGAGAACGGCTGGGTTTGAGAGGGACCTGCCCTCCCAAAGCAACCTACGTCTCACCTCCTGGCACTATATAAAGGCTCCATCCTGTCACTTAAAACTTCATATTGTTTCAGACAACGGAACAATGCTCTTCTCCAGACTGAGGGACTGACCACCTCAAAACTTTAAGGGTGATGGACTGATTACATCGTCTTTCAAGTATCTTCTGCTCTATCAACTTTTCTGTACTCGACTGAAGAAGCCTGCTGTGTAGGCGAAAACGTTTCGAAATAAAGATACCTAACTGTTGCATATGTGTCTTACCTAACAATCTGTCGGTATTTTATACCATTTTAATGTTCATTCTGTCAGACACTGCAACACAAGGGTATCTTGGTACAGACCATCAACTTCGACCTCTACTAGTGAGAACGGCTGGGTTTGAGAGGGACTGCCCTCCCAAAGCAAACCTACGTCTCACCTCCTGGCACTATATAAAGGCTCCATCCTGTCACTTCAACTTCATATTGTTTCAGACAACGGAACAATGCTCTTCTCCAGACTGAGGGACTGACCACCTCAAAACTTTAAGGGTGATGGACTGATTACATCGTCTTCAAGTATCTTCTGCTTCTATCAACTTTTCTGTACTCGACTGAAGAAGCCTGCTGTGTAGGCGAAACGTTTCGAAATAAAGATACCTAACTGTTGCATATGTGTCTTACCTAACAATCTGTCGGTATTTTATACCATTTTAATGTTCAGAGTTACCTGTACCCCGCCAAGATTTTGTGAGCCTTGTCGAACTTTGTGTTCGTTATAACTGTTTTAGGTTCGAGGACAAGAAGTACAAACAACTCTTCGGACTAGCCATGGGATCCCCCCTTTAAATTTGCATTTCTTCCCAAATTTTATATATGGGGACCTGGAATCAAAAAGGGATCCTCAGAAAACATCCCTCTTTTAAAGTTACTTGGTTTGGGGTTTACTAGATGATTTTTTGGCATTGTACCCAAAAAATTTTTTACCACAGGGAATCCTAAAACCCCTCAAAAACTCGGGGAACCTACATTAAATTTACTCTAGAGGAGGGGGAAAAGGGACAACCATTACCTTTTTCAAAACGTTCTTTTTTCCCCGGGGGGAAAAAACAAATTTTCTTTTAAAGTCTCCCGGGAAAGCCAAACCTACAAGAATGATCTTCTACTTTTCTTCCTTCACCATGACAAAAAGGGAATAAAAAAAAGGGGGTTTTGGCCCCCTTTCTGGGGACCCCTACAGAATTTCCAGTCCCATTCCTCGAAGAATGAAATTTACATCACCAATTTTTTTTAGTTCCCCTAAATTTTCCCCTACACTTCATACGTGACTGCAGGAAACGTGAACACGTATCCTCACAAACCAACACCTTTTAAAAATTGGGAAGAAAAGCCTCCAATTACTTTCTTTTTTCCCGGGTCAGCAACGTTGCCACTAATGTTTCAAAAATGTTTGACAGAAAACTGGCTAAAATATCTACCAGCTCTTCAACTACTATTAGGAATGTAATAAAGTTGGTAGAATTACCGACAATATGTATTGTTTGTAATGGCTTGATAAAGCTCCTGGAGAGCGAAACGTTGCCACAATAAATGTCACATTAGTTGCACTTGTGTCCTTTTACTTTACTTACTATTAGGAACCTGATACAAAAACCCAAGCATGATTCTGGCACAAGTGCAGGAATCTACACTATACCATGTGGGGGGTGTGACAAAGTATATGTAGGGGAAACAGCCAGAACTCTGGACATTAGGACAGCAGAACACAAAAATGCTTGCAGAAATGATGACCGCAAAAACGCATGTGTTCAACATAGAGACGATGTTGGACACCTCATGAAATTCAATGAAGCTAAACTAGTTATTAAAGAAGACGACTTAAGACGGAGAAAATGCATTGAAGCTGCACTAATTTCTGTCAGTAACACTATAAAGCAAAAATCCAGGTAGTTACAGTATTCAAAATTTACTAAGCAAGAGGGAGGATATTCCCATCTGGGAACTGGTGTGTTACTTGATGCCAGCAGGTCCCTCTCTAGCCTGACCTCCTTAGTTCCATTACAACTACTACTACTACTACTACTACTACTACTACTACTACCACCTCTACCCACGCATCACCTCACCTGACTCCCGCCACTATATATATGTGTGTTTTCTTAGTTTTCTCTGTATTAGGACTGAAGAAGCCACTCGTGGCGAAACGTTTCCTTTAATAAATGTCCTGAACTGTACATAAGTGTCTTTTTCCACATCTTGCTCACAAGGTTAGAGTCACTGCTCCTGGCCTCAGAGTAGAAAGTGATCACTCACTACTCCTCTAGCATGCTGGCATAAGAACATAAGAACATAAGAATGTAGGAACACTGCAGAAGGCCTACTGGCCCATACGAGGCAGGTCCTTATCAAAACGACATCTACCTAAAGCTACTCAAGAAACAACTCCCGCACCCCCCAACACCAATCAAACCCAGCCCCTCCCACTCATATATTTGTGTCCAGTCTCTTCTTTCAAAGTACCCAAGGTCCTAGCCTCTATCACCCCACTGGAGACTGTTCCACGCCCCATCTACAACTCTGTTAGAAAACCCAGTTACTTACTATGTCCTTTCTAAATCTAAAATCATCCAACTCTTAAATCCATTATTCCTGGTTTTACTGTTGTTCGGACACCACTCAAGTACTTTTTTAAGTCTCCCCTTTTTATGCCCCGTCATCCACTATACACTCAATGATATTCCCCTCATTCTAGCCTCTCCAGAGAGTGGAGATTTAAGGCTGTAAGGTTATCTTCTACGGGAGGTTCCTTACACGATAATTCATTTAGTCATTCTTCTCTGTTATGTTCTTCTAATGAGTCTATGTCATCCTGTAGTAGGGGGACCAAACTGAGCAGCATAATCTAAATGAGGCACTCACTAGTGATGTATAGAGGCTGTTCAAAATATTTTGGACTTCTGTTACTTATACTTCTGAGATAATCAAAGTAATCGTTGGCCATTGTTGCGCACACTGACGGCATGCTGTCTTGGCTTTAGATTCTGCTTACCATTTGATTCCCAAGTCTTTTTCACATTCTGTATGGACCAGCTCTACTTCCACCTAGATTATTAGCTTCGAGGGGTTAATTTTCATTACCAAGGGCAAATACCTTACACATTGTCCACATTAAACTTATCTGCCATTTCTCAGAACCAAGACATTAATTTGTTCAAATCGTCCTGGAGTTCATTGATATCCTCCTCAGAGTGAATTATACGGCCTATCTTTGTATCATCAGCAAACTTACTCATGTCACTAGTAATCCCTTCATCAAGGTCATTAATGTAAATTATGAACAAGAGAGGGCCTAAAACTGATCCTTGTGGAACGCCACTAGTGACTAATCCCCATTCAGATTTCACTCCATTAATGGTAACTCTCTGCTTTCTATTGGTAAGCCATGCCTCAATCCATGCTAGAACTTTACCTCCTATACCATGAGCTGCCACTAACCTCAGATCCCCTCTCACTTCCACTGTTGGTGATGCGAAGGCTCTACCACACACTATCTCTGCCCACCCCTCTCACACCCACCCTTGGCTCTTCCCAGATTCAATTCCATGCGCCTCCACGCAAAGCCTTCCCTTCATATTTGCAACAAATAACAATTATTTGAAGCCGAGGATGACAGCCAAGTCCTACAGGCAAAGGGCGTCAAAAACGAATTGGAAAAAAGGAGCGGCAAACGTCGGGAATGCATGGGAGAATAACAACTACAGAACTGCATTAACAGCAAACAAAAACTACAACTCTGCTGTTTGACATTTGGACTGTTTCCCTAAATATAATGATATAATGTACATACTGGAAAGCAGAAATACACCATCCATGTGAAAGAAAAGTTCGTTTGCAAAGCGAGGGATGATTATTGACTGGTTGGTGGTAGTATACGTGGGTGAATGCCTGTTAAGTAAGGGGCGTGCAAACGTTACCTTTCCCCTTATTTACCTCACCGGGAGGGAGTTGAAAAGGACCCCAAGGCGAGGGTCTTTAATCACTTGACTTCCCTGCTCCCACCCCAATCTGTTAGTATGGGTTCAACTCAAATGTTACTTTGAGTTTTACATGTTTGTTAGGCGGATCTGACTTGGTTTATGTTAATTAACGTATTTTTTGTAGTCTCACTCAATGAGGCACTATTGTACTGCTGCATTTGGTAGCTGCCGTTCTTCTCTCACCGTGCCGTTTGTGTTCAACGAACTCATTGGTGGACTATTATAATATGCTTTCATTTGAGCTGCCGTCTCACTCTCGACGTTGCCGTTTGTGTTGAAACAAACTCAGTGAGACTACTGTAACATGCTGGCATTTGACTGCCTGTCACCATTTCTTCAAGAGGTTTCTGTCTACCACTGGTCTGACAGCTTGTCCGTGTTTATAGTTGTTGTGTCATTTTGTTTTTATAATCTTGTGACTAGTTTGTGTCCATCCGACAAAATGCGAGACGAGAAGCGTAAACATGAGCCATCCGATGTATCTGCAATCTGTCCATTTGGTATCCAGATGGGCAATTGCCATTGGATACCAAAACCAGTGCCCCCAGCACACCCAGAGACACGGAATAACTTCAGTGTTGTCACTTTAAAGCAAACATCAACTACTGATTAACAGTAACTTACAACTTAGTGACTGGTACACTCCGTCTATCCAAGTGATCTTTGAATTGCTGCTAGAGTATAGAATCGAGTCATTCTTCGACTACTTCCATCTCTTACTTGATTCGATTACAGCGCTGAGAAACCTTACTAATGTGCTAACCTCTTCTGCACCTAGGGAACTCTATCACTGCAAGTCTATATATAAATTACAAGGAGAATGGAATTCACCAAGTAAGAGAGAGGTGAAGGTTTATGTAGGAGGAGCGTGTTAGAGCAAAATATAAATAACTATTGGAACAAAGATGGCCTAGCCAATAGGTTGAAGAGGTATTGAGGAAGATTTTTAGATGAAAAGTATTAGAGTTCAGCAGATGTTTGTGCTTACAGGAAAGTTGGGTGCGGCGGGGGAGACAAAGCGATTGGTGGAAAGTTGAGGTAAAGAGGCAGTAAAAGAGAAAAAATATATGAGGATTTTACAAAGATAGGAAGTGATAAAAAAGAGGGAGGAGTATATGGAGAAAGGAGAGAGTGGTCAGGAGAGTGATGAAAGAATGTAAAAGGACGAGTAAATGAGAGAGTGAGGTAGATGCTATCAAACAAAAATTTTTTTTTGAGAATAAGGAAAATTTTGGATGCTGAGATTTATTAAGTGTAAGATAACCGAGGGAATGAATGGATATTTACGAGTTAAAAATAGGAGAGGAAGTTTATTACATGGAGAGTTTTGAGGTATTGCAGAATTGGCGGGGAAGGTTTTGAGGAACTGTTAAAATGTTGATGAAGATAGTGATGAACTAAATGTTGAATGACCAATATGGAGGGCAAAACATCCTGTAGGAGTGTGAATAAGAGCCAATGTGAGTGTGGGGGAAGTGCATGAAGGCCAGTTGAGTAGAATGGAAGGGGGTACAGCAGTTGGAACTGATGGGATAAGACAGAAATGTTAAAGTCGCTGGGGATATAGTATGGGGTGGTAAGTGACTCGTATTTAATAGAGTATGGAAGAGGGTTAAGGTACTCAGGATTTGCAGAGAAACATGCATAGTTCTTTATTATAAAGGCACAGGGGATATAAGAGTGTAAAACTTATAGGGAAATAAGCCTGCTGAGAGACCTCGTAAAGTGTATGGTGAGTTATTATTGAAGAAGGTGTAAGACGGAAAAGCTAACAGAGATGAAACAAGGATGGCTTTGGTTAGGGTAGGGGTTGTGTAGACCAAGTGTTTTACAGAGACGCATATGGCTAACAGCATTCTAGTAAAGGATTATGAGATCTTTGTGGAATTTATGAACTAGGAAAAACGTTATGATAGAGTGGAAGGGGGGGGGGGTACAATGTGCAGATCTTGCAAATTGTAAGGAATAGGAGGTAGGTTATGGGGAAGGCAGTGAAGTGTTTTTTACGAGGATACTTAGGCTTCAGGTTAGAGTATGTAGGAGAAAGGAAGAGTATTTCCCTCTAACCGTAGGCCTTAGACAGGGATGCTTAATGGCACAATGGTTGTTCAATACTATTTCAAGATAGGGGGTGTAAGAGAAGTGAATGCTAGATGTTGACGAGAGGCCGGTGGGGGTTAAAAGATAAAGATCTAACACAAAGTGAGAGTTGTCACAGATGTTTTATGTTGATGAGACTGTTGCTTTTAGAAGATCTGAAGAGAAGTTGCAAGAGGTTGGTGGAACGAGTTTGGTATAGGGTATGTAAAAGAAGAAATTAAAAGTGAACATAGGAAAGATTAAGGGATGCGGATAAAAAAAATAGGTAATGAAAGATGGATGTCAGACCTGGGGAGGGATTATGGAGGAGGTGTTTATGTGTTCAGCTATTCTGAGTGGATATTTCGGCAGTTGGGTCTGCGAAAGACGAGGTGAATCATAGAATTGATAAGGGGGAAAAAAGGTGAGTGGTACACTGAGGAGTCTGTGGAGCCATGGCAGCAAGGAGGGGAATGTATGAGAGTATAGTAATTCCAAATGCGCTTATGTAGGTGTGAAGCATAAGTGGTGAATGTTGCAACAAGGAGAAGGCTGGAAGAAGAGGAGAGATGTGTACATGGGTGCAATGTGGCGGTGTGTATATAATGCAGGGAATCCTTTTGTTTGGAAATAGGAAGAAGTGAGAGGGTTACCGAAGTATTATCCAAAGGATGAGGAGGGTTGTTGAGGTGGCTCGAACATTTTAGAGAAATGGAACGAAATAGAATGAATTGGAGAGCGTTAAATCTGCATTAGATGGAAGGCAGGGTAGGAGTCAGGTAGGGAAAGGTTGGAAGGGACGGTGTTTGGATGTCTTTGTGTGCAAGAGGCTTAGACTTCCAGCAGCTTGCATGAGTGTGTTAGGACGTGAGGGGAACAAATTGTTTTTTGTGAATTGACGTTTGTTGGAGTGTGAAGGAATTCAGAGAAATTTGCAGGGCTGGGACTTGAGTCCTGGAGGAGGAAAGTACAGTGCCTGCATTTTGAAGGAGGTGGTGTTGAATAAGTTTGCCAGTTTTTATAACGGTAGTGTAGGCTACACAAGACGGTAATGGACGTGAATGGATGATTTGAAAAGTATTTCTTCTTTTTTCGGGTCAACCTGTTTTGTTGGAAAACGGGCGACGTGTTAATAATAATAATGTGTCTTGTTTCACACAATTACTTTTAGCATTTAAGTTTATGTTTTGCTTTAGACTGGTAATGTCTCTGTAGCAATTGTTCAATATTTTAAAGAAATAAATAACGTTTACATGCATTTTCTAAGATTGAATTATTCATTCCTCTGGTACTAATTTTTCTGTTCTTTTCATTAGGTGGAAGTGTACTTTAAAATACACTTCAACTGTCTGAAAGGGCAAATATACCTCTCAAATAGCGAAAAAACATGGAAAAAAAGTCAATGATGTTTCAGTCACTGTATCATCACTGATGCATTGTAAATCTTCAGAGTGTTAAAACCTTGCCCGGCCATAACATGCAGGAAGGGCAATTCCCTTGTATCAGCTCTCATTATGGCAAAACATACAAATAAAAAAAGGTTCCCAGAAACGACAATTTGGTTCACCTTCGTTATGATGGCAAATTCACCCACCAAAAAAAATTCACAAGCCAGAGCTCCTTTGATGTCTTCAAAAATGACAGCACAAAATTAGCAAGGAAAATAGAGAAAAGGGAATACACTGGAAGGAGGCAATCAAACTAATCACCAAATAAAAAATCCAGAAACTCATAAGAGCTGAAGCCTAAACGTCAAAAATTCGGCCAATATCCTCATACACCAATGATCCTCACAAGGACACCGGCTAGAGAACATTGAGAGTACAAGTAAAACCCAGTGTACAATGATCCTCACCATGTCACCACCAGAGATCAACAAGTATACAATGATCCTACATGGCACCCACCAGAGAATCAACAAGTATACAATGATCCTCACCATGACACCACAGAGATCAACAAGTATACAATGATTCCTCACCATGACACCACAGAGCATCAACAAGTATTACAATGATCCTCACCATGACACCACCAGAGATCAACAGTATACAATGATCCTCACATGCACCACCAGAGATCAACAAGTATACAATGATCACACCTGACACACCAGAGATCAACAAGTGTACAATGGATCCTCACCATAACAACCACCAGAGGGATCAACAAGTGTTTCTATGATCCCCACCATAACACCACCAGAGATTCAACAAGTGTACAATGATCCTCACCTGACACCACCAGAGATCAACAAGTTACAATGATCCTCACATGACCCACCAGAGATCAACTAGTATACAATGATCTCACCATGACACCACAGAGAATCAACAAGGTATACAATGATCCTCACATGACACCACAGAGATCAACAAGTATTACAAATGATCCCTCACCATCGACACCCACCAGAGATCAAACAAGTTACAATGATCCTCACCATGACACCACAGAGTTCATACAAGTATACAATGATCCTCACCATGACACCACCAGAGATCAACAAGTGTACAATGATCCTCACCATGACACCACCAGAGATCAACAAGTGTACAATGATCCTCTCCATGACACCACCAGAGATCAACAAGTGTACAATGATCCTCACCATGACACCACCACATATCCATAACAGTACAAGAACAACAAGTGTACAATGATCCTCACATGGCACCACCACAGAACATTGACAGTACAAGAACAAGTGTACATGATCATCACAATGACACCACCAGAGATCTACAAGTGTACAATGATCCTCACCAATACACCACCATAGAACCAAATAGAGATACAAGTAAAACAAGTGTACAATGATTCCTCTCCATGACATCACCAGTTAGAACCATTGGTCAGTGCAAGATTCAACAAGTGTACAATGATCCTCACCATGACACCACCAGAGATTCAACAAGTGTACAATGATCTTCATGGACACACAGAGATCAACCAAGTGTACAATGATCACTGGACATGCACCACTGAGATCAAACAAGTGTACATGGATCCCTCACCATGACACCACCTGAGATCAACAAGTGTACAATGATCCTCACCATGACACCACCAGAGATCAACAAGTGTACAATGATCCTCACCATGACACCACTAGAGATCAACAAGTGTACAATGAACCCTTCACCCATGACCCACCAGAGATCAACAAGTGTACAATGATCCTCACCATGACACCACTGAGATCAACAGTGTAAATGATCCTCACCATGACACCACCTGAGTTCAACTAGTGTACAATGATCTCACCTTGACACCACCAGAGATCAACAAGTGTACAATGATGCCTCACCATAACACCACCCAGAGATCACAAGTGTCAATGATCCCCCACCATAAACACCACAGAGGCATCTACAAGTGTAAAATGATCCTCACCATGACACCACAGAGATCAAATCAAGTATACAATGATCCTAACCATGACACCACAGAGATCAACAAGTATACAATGGATCCTCACCATAACACCACAGGAGATCAAACAAGTATTACAATGATCCTCACCATGACACCACCAGAGATCAACAAGTCTACAATGATCCTCACAATAACACCACAGAGATCAAAAGTGTTCAATGGATCCTCACCATGACACCACTCAAGAGATCAACAAGTGTACAATGATCATCACCATGACCACAAACAGAGATAACAAGTGTACAATGTATCCTCACATTTGACACAACCAGAGATCAACAAAGTGTACAATGAAATAAATAATGAATGGAACAGGAAAACACAAGACAGAAGAAAGGAAAGCAACCCAGAAGAGAAAAAAGAAAAAAAAAAATGAAAGAGGAAAGGGGAAGAGGGGAGAAAAAGAAAAAAAGGAGGAATCATGTTAAGTCACGGGTGTCTGTAGTTTGAGTATTTTACAATGTAGGGGAGAGGAAGGCGTCTACAGAGACGAAGCAAGGACTAAGATTCATACAAAGAACAATTGTGTATTACGAGGATTCAACCAGACGGCGACTGTTAATGTTTTTAAGTAGGGAAAAGACAGTTTTAAGCAGAAGATCAGTCAAATAGGATGGCTGTGATCTCTGACATGACAGAAAAGAGCATTGTTAGGGTTTCTTTCAGGTATAAAGGGTTTCTTTCAGGTATACCAGAGCTAAGATTAGGGACAAGAGTGGCCCACTAAGAGTAACTCTGGTCAGATGTCACTGACAGTGATAAGGATATGTGGTGAAATTCTAAATACATACTTCCTCTCGTTTTCCACCAAGGAAAAATACTAGCGGTATTCCTGAAATAATAGATTACGTAGAATGGATGATAATAAACTATGTACGATATGCGGTAACTAGTGATCGTACTCAGACAAATAGAGAAACCTAAAACCTAACAAATCCCCAGGTCCTGCTTGAAACTGGTTGCAAGGGTGTTAAAGGATGTAAAGAGGAACTTAGCTTTACCTTTCGCTAATCTTTTTAACTATCACCACAAAACTGCATAGTGCCTGATAATGGAAAATGGCAAATGTAATACCTATTTACAAGGAGGTGACAGGGTCCTTGGCTTCGAACTATAGACCAATAAGCCTTAACCTCCATAGTGGGAAAAAATTTATGGATCAATAATTGCCGAAGCAATTCGTAGCCATCTTGACAGGACAGATTGATTAATGAATCTCAACACGGTTTTACAAAGGGGGCGTTCCTGTCTTCGAATTACTTAATTTTTTCATAAGGTGTTTGAGGAGGTGATCTTGGTATGAATGATATTGTGTTGATGACTTTCAGTATGGCTTTCGATAGAGTTCACATCAGAGGTTTAATGAGGAAACTTAAGGCAGACGGAATAGGAGGAGAAATTTTTTCCTGGGTTGAGGCATGGCTGACAAATAGGCAGCAGAGAGTTTGCATAAATTGGAGAAAATCAGGAAGGGCACGTCACAAGCGGTGTTCCTCAGGGGTCAGTGTTTGGCCCGTTTGTTGTCTCAATTTTACATACCAAGACATTGATGAGGAATAAATAGCGACATAAGGCAAATTTGCTGATGCCACCAAAATAGGCCGCCAATTCATTCTAATGAGGACATTAGTAGAGCACTCCAGGATGATTTGATAGGAACTGCCGCAATGGTCGGAGAAGTGGCAGATGCAGTTTATATTGACAAATGCACAGTTCTAATGTTGGACAGTTAAATACATGCCACATATAAAACTAAATAATGTAGATCTTAATACTACCGATTGCGAAAAGGATTTAGCCGAGTTCTGGTTAGCAGTAACCTAAAAACCAAGGACAACAGTGCATTTGTGTTCCCAATAAAGGTAAACAGAATTCTTGGCTTCTATCTAGAAGTATAATAATAGAAGTCCTCAGGTTTGTTCTTACAACTCTTTTATATCCTTGGTTAGGCTCATTTTAGACTATGCTATGCTCAGTTCTGGTCACCGTATTACAGAATGGCTATAAAATGCTCTGGAGGAAAACGGTGCAAAGGAGTGATTGACAAAGATGATTTCCATGTATCAGAAATCTTCCCTATGAGGATAGATGAGGGACCCTGAATCTGCATCTCTCGAAAGGCGTAGAATTAGGTGGGGATATGATTGAGGTGTTATAAATGGAAAAACAGGAAATAACTAAAGAGGATGTAAAATAGTGTGCTTGAAAAATTTCACCATGACAGGATACGCAGCAGATGATTTCAAGTTGGAACAAAATTCAGATTAAGGAATAATATAGGAAAAGTACTTGTTTGGTAATAGAGTTGTGGATGAGTGATAACAGCTCCGAGTTAAAGTTATGGAGGCTAAACCGTTGTGTAGTTTTAAAAATTAGATTAGATAAATACATGAGTGGGTGTGGGTGGGTTGTGATGAGTTAGACCTGACTAGCTTGTGCTTGGCTGGGTCTCGGTACAGTGGCTCCATCCTTGAGTGGAGATGACAGACTGGGTGGGTCATTTGGGATAATCCGGGGGGGTGGTCATTGGTTCTAATCCGGGAGCGACATGGACTGCTCCGCATGGGTCAGTGAGGCCTGTTGCAGTGTTCCTTCTTTCTTATGTTCTTATGTGTCGGCAAGCCTAACCATATTTTTGTGTCTTCCAAAGTCTGTCAAAAAGAGATCAGCCAGTTTTCTCCAAAGTATTGAAGAGGACAGGAGGAGCAAGAAATAGAGTATGACACAGGAACATCTGTAGTGGGAGGACGAGGTAATGAACGAACGATTAGTGCGAAGAGTGTTAGTCTGGGCGGAAGGTAAGCTTGATGTCTCAAGGGACGGGTGAGATTGTTCAGATTAGAAGACCGGAAATGGTAGGGAAGGCAGAGGACTGCTACTCCTCCCCTCCTCCTTAATGACCTTAGGTAGGTCCGACGCCTATCAGCTCATTTGAGACTTTAAATACATCTACTGAAATTCATTCTAATGATACTAATTTTATTCTGTCTTTATAATAAAAGATTTTTAATATGTGTTTAATTTTCATACTTTATTGCACCAGTGTAAATGAGAAGAGATAACTACTCGTATGTGTCAATGAGGTAGATAGAAGACCACGAGAGTGTCATGTAACTATACGAAAGATGCAAACCCTAATATTTCATTTACGATATTTGTAAATGTAAATTCTGGGAAAAAAATATTGATCCAAAGAAATGGATAGTGGGGATAAACTCTATGGAAGAAGTAACCAAGATTTACTACAAAATACATACAAGTCTTTCACAACACTTCGCTTTACGGTTGTTTCCATAATACAGAAGTTTTTATCTCATATTCAAGTCTTCTTTCATCAGACTTTCTACAAGAAATATATTTCAACACTAATTATAAGTTAAAAGACGAATTATTTTAAGGTAAAGGAATGTGTGTATTGTACATGTATTTCTGGTAACTCTGTTGTTCACTTAATATATGATAGTTAAACTGTTTTCAGGTTTTATATTTATTTTGAAAGTTGCAAAGAAAAGGCAAGTTTTCACTTTACATCAGTATACAATAACAAAAAAGGCACAATACCGTGAACAGGATCGATACACAAATTAACCATGCACATTGAAAGAGAGGGAGCTACGACGACGTTTCGGTCGTCTTGGACATTTACAAAGTCACACTAAACGAGAAGTGGAGCAGGACGGGTAATATAGGCAGGGGAAATAAAAAAAAGGGGAGGTAGTGGTAGTAGTAGCAGTGGTAGTAGAAGTAGTAGTGGTAGTAGTGGTAGTAGTAATGGGGAATTTAATTTACATTGTTGCTCATTCCGTCATCCTAGGTCGGACATAGCTGGGATATATCTAACTTTATAATAATGACCATTACATGAGAGCTTACACAGCGAGGATACCGAGTTGACATTTATCTCACATATACTTTTATATTAAGGAAAAAGGACCCGTCAACCAATTACTTAAAACTTTCTTTTTTCATCAAGATATACAGTGGTTCACCTCCCGCCAGAGCCACACAGGTCATCCATGCAGATGACCATACCAGGACCTAGAATACTTCCCCGCTGGTGAAATAATTCTGTTTATGACACAAAATACCCAATTGCACACGTCCCCCACATTCACCACATACCACATCTGACCAACCCCCTCCCCACAATGCACACATACTAATCTGAGACCCCCTCACCCACATACACACATTCCACATCCGACACCCCCTCCCCACATACACACATACCACAATCTAACCACCCTTCCCACATACATACACATCTGACACCCCTCCACACATACACACATACCACATCTGACACCCCTTCCCCTCATACACACTTATACCACATCTGCCACCCCCTCCTCCATATACACACATACTACACCTTGACAACCCCTCCCCATTGCCACTCATACCACATCTGGACACCCCCTTCCCAAATACACACATACCACACTCAACCCTCTCCCCCACATACATACCACATCTGACACCCCTCTCCCTCATACCAACATACCACATCTGACATCCCCTCCCCCACATAACACATATGCCACTTCTGACACCCCTTCCCCCAAATACACACATACCACATTTGACTCCTTTCACCCACATGCCACATACCAACAGTGACATCCCCTTCCCAACAACCACAATACCACATCTGACACCCCCTCCCCACATGCACACGTATAATCTGAGACCCCCCTCCCCCCATGAACGCATTTCCACATCTGACACCCACTCCCCCCTCACACACATCCACATCTGACACCCCTCATCACATACAAACAAAACCACATTGACACCCCCTCCCCACATGCACACAAACGTCATCTGACATCCTTCCCCCCACATGCACTCTTACTATAACAACACTCACACCCCCTCCCCCACATCATACATACTTACACAACTGAACCCTCCCCATACTTTCACACATACCCATCTCACACCCTCCCCCACATACACACATGCCCACATCTGATACCCCCTTCCCCACATACACACATACCCCATCTGGCACCCCCTTCGCCACATACACACATACCACATCTGACAACCCCTCTCACATACCACACTCACAACTCCTCCCACACCATACACACGTACCTCATCTGGACACCCTATCCACAAACAACATACCACATTGACAACCCCTCCCCACATACCCACACTCACACCTCCTCCCACACATACACACGTACCTCATCTGACACCCCTATCACAAACACACATATCACATCTGTCACCCCCTCCCCCACACCCCCCCTACATAACCACGAACCCTCTGCACCCCCTTCAAAAACAATACCAATTGACCCCCCCCCCCACTTAACACATCCCACAGCTGAACCCACCCCCGCTACAACATCCACACTAAACCCCCCCCTCCCCCACATCCACACATCCACATCTGATACCCTTCCCCACCCCATACTATTCTAAACCCCCCCTACCCTATGCACACATACCATCTAAAACCCCCACTCCCCACATCAAAAATACCACATCACTCTCTCCCAACATATCAAAAATACTGAACCCCCCCCCTCTCAAACACCCCGCATTGAACCCCCTCCCCACATACACCATACCACACTGAACCCCCCCCCCCACAGCCACATACCATATCTAAAACCCCCTCCACAAAACACATAAAACCCCCACACCCCCTCCCCCACATTTTTACTACCACATATGACACCCCCTCCATACTTTCACAAAACCCACACTACACCCCCTCCCCCCAAACACATACCACCTTTAAACCCCCCCCTTCCCCATCACACTCCACAAGGGACCCCCCCTCCCCAACAGACACATAAAAATTTGACACCCACATACACAAATCCCACAACTGACAACCCCTCTCCAATACAATATACTAAACTAACCTCCCCCATACTACCACGAACCAAATCGAAAAACCCGCAAAACACACATCCCCAACATCTGACACCCCTCCCACTTACAACTACCACAGCTGACACCCTATCCCCCGCATACACCATACCACATCTGACAAAAACCCCCACATACAAAAAAATCCACATCTGACCCCCCCCCCACATACAACATGCCACATCTGTCCCCCTTCCCCCACATACGCACATATTATCTGACCCCCCCTCCCCCATATGCCCCCATCCCACATCTGACCCCCCCCTTCCCACATGAACACTACCACATCATCTCCTCCCAACATACACACATACCATATCTACACCCCCTCCCTACAAACACCGTACCAAAATTGACCCCCCCTCCCCCACATACACACATCCCACATCTGACAAAACCCCCCTCACATGCACACTACCATATCGAGGCACCCCCCCAAAATACCTCCACACTCACCCCCCCCCCCAATAACTCGTAAAAACAATGACACCCCTACATACTTCGCAAAAACAAAATCTGACACCCCCCCCCCTACTACACCATACCACCTTTGACACCCCCCCCCCATTCCCCAAACAAACCACAACTACACCCAATCCCCAAAAAACCACTACCACATCTAAAACCCCCCTCCCCAACATGCACACATACCACATTTGACACCCAACCCCAAAATATACCACATCGAAACCCTCCCCACTTACATATTACCACCTCACACCCCCTCCATAATACCCCAAAAAAACCACATCTGACACCCCTGTCAAAACACATACCACACGAACCCCCTCCCCACTTACCACTTTACCCAGTTTCCCCCCTCCCCCCCGCATACACACCATCCCACATCTGACACCGCCCCCCCACTACACACATACCACATCGACACCCCTCCCTCTCACCCCACACACATACCACATCTGACACCCCCTCCCCCACATACACATACCAATCTGACACCAACCCTCTCCCAAATATACACATCCCCACATCTATACCCCTTCCCCACATACACACATAGCACATCTGACACCACTCCTCCACATACACACATCCACATCTGATACCCCCCATCCCCACATAACCCCCTTTACCACATATGACACCCCCTTTCCCCCACATGCACACATGCAAACACCTGAGACCCCCTCCCAAAATACAAACATACCACATCTGACACCCCCTCCCCCACATGCACACATACCACATCTGACACACCCTTACCCACATACACACATACCACAGTCACGCCTCCTCCCACACATACACACATACCACATCTGACACCCTCCTCCCTCATTGACACACTAACCACATCGGGACACCCACTCATCCACATACACACAAACCACTTCTGTAATCCCCTGTGGTATGTGTGTAAGTGGGGAGGGGGTGTCAGATGTGGTATGTGTGTTTTGACAGGGGTGTCAGATGTGGTTCGTGTGTATGTATGGGAAGAGATGTGAGTGTGGTATAGTGTATGTGGGAGGGTTGTCAGATTTTGTTTTTTGTGTATGTGGGTGTCCAATGTGGAAATGTGTGCATGTTGGGGAGGGTTTTCAGATGTGGTATGTGTGTATGGGGGGAGGGGTTTTGTCGTTGTGGCGGGTGTATGTGGGAAGGGGGTGTCAATGGTGGTATGTGTGTATTGGGGAGGGGTGTCTATGTGGTAGTTTGTTTGTGAGGGAGGGGTGTCAGTTTGGCATGTGTGTATTGTTTGGGAAGGGGGTGCCAAATGTTGTATGCTACATGTGGGGGAGGGGTCAGATGTGGAATTTGTGTGTATGTTGGGGAGGGGGTATCAGATGTGGCATGTGTGTATGTGGGAAAGTGGGTGTCAGATATGGTATGAAAAATGTGGGGGAGGGGGTGTCAATGGTGCATGGGGTGTAATATGGGAAGGGGGTATCAGTTTGTGGCATGAGTGAATATGGGGGAAGAGGTTTCAGATGTGGTATGTGTGTTTGTGATAGGGGTGTCAGATGAGGTACGCGTTTTATGTTGGGAGGAGGTGTGAGTGTGGTATGTGTGTATGTGGGGAGGGGTTGTCAGATTGGTATGTGTGTATGTGGGGAAGGGGGTCCCAGATGTGGTAGTGTGTATGCGGGGGAGGGGGTGTCAGATTTTGGTATGGTGTGTATGTGGGGGGAGGGGTGTCAGATGTTGCATGTGTGAATGTGGGGAAGGGGGTGCCAGATGTGGTATGTGTGTATGCGGGGGAGGGGGTGTCAGATGTGGTATGTGTGTATGTGGGGAAGGGGGTATCAGATGTGGCATGTGTGTATGTGGGGGACGGGGGGGTGATATGTGGTATGTGTGAAAGTATGGGATAGGTGTCAGATGTGGTATGTATGTATGTATGTGGGGGGGGGGTGTGAGTGTGGTATGTGTGTATGTGGGTAAGGGTGTGTCAGATGTGGTATGTGTGCTTTGTGGCGATGGGTTACAGATGTGGTTTGTGTGTATGTGGATGAGGGGGGTGTCAGACGTGGTACGTGTGTTCATGAGGGAGGAGGTGTCAGATGGGGAAATGTGTGTATGTGTGGGAGGAGGCTGTGACTGTGGTATGTGTGTATGTGGGTTAAGGGGTTTGTCAGATGTGGTATGTGTGCATTGGGGGAGGGGGTGTCAGATGTGGTATGTTTTGAATTTTGGGAGGGGGGTGTCAGATGTACCCATGTGTGCATGGGGGGAAAAGGGGGGGTATCAGATGTGGCATGTGTGTATGTGGGGATGGGGGTATCAGATGTGGCAGGGTGTGTATGTGGAGGAGTGGGTGTCAGATGTGCTATGTGTGTATGTGGGGAAGGGGGGTTTCGATGTGGCATGTTGTTATTTGGGAGGGGGTGTCAGATGTGGTATGTGTATGTGGGGGAGGGGGGGGGGGACAGATGTGGTATGTGTGTGTGTGAGGGAGGGGGTGTCAGAGGGTTGGTAATGTGTGTATTGTGGGGATGCGGTGTCAGATGTGGATGGTGTATGCGGGGGATAGGGTGTCAGCTGTGGTATGTGTTGTATGTGGGGAGGGGGTGTCAGATGTGGTATGTGTTTTTTTGACAGGGGTGCAGAGGGTTGGTTTTTGTGTATGTATGGGAGGATGTGTGAGTGTGGGTATATATGTATGTGGGGAGGGGTTTTCTGATGGGGTTTAAATGTGTGTGTGGGTGTCAGATGTGGTAGTGTGCATGTTGGGAGGGGTTGTCAGATGTGGTACGTGTGTTTGTGGGGGAGGGGGTGTCAGTTGTGGAAATGTGTGTAAGTGGGGAAGGGGGTGTCAAGATTGGTATGTGTGTATGTGGGGGAGGGGGGTGTCAGATGTTGTATGTGCGAATGTATGTGAGGGGTGTCATATGTGGTATGTATGTATGTGGGGGAGGGGGTGTGAGTGTGGTATGTGTGTTTGTGGGGGAGGGGGTCTCAGATTTTGGTATGTGTGCATGTGAGGAGGTTTTGTCAGATGTGGTATGTGTTGTATGGGGTTTGAGGGGGTGTCAGATGTGGTACGTGTGTTTGTAAAGGGAGGGGGTGTCAATATGGTATGTGTGTATTTGTGGGAGGAGACGTGAGTGCGGTATGTGTGCATGTGGGGAGGGGGTGTCAGATGTGGTATGTGTGCATATGGGGGAGGGGGGGTGTCAGATATAGTATGTGTGTATGTGGGGAAGGTTTGTATCAGAGTGGCATGTGTGTATGTGGAGGAGGGGGTGTAAAGCTGTGGTATTTGTGTATGTGGGGTAAGTGGTGTCAGATGGGTATGTGTGTATGCGGGGGATGGGGTGTCAGCTGTGGTATCTGTGTAAGTGGGGAGGGGGTGTCAGATGTGGTATGTGTGTTTTGACAGGGGTTGTCAGATGGGGTTCGTGTGTATGTGTGGAAGGAGGGTGTGAGGTGTGGTATTATGTGTAAGTGGGGAGGGGTTGTCAGTTGTGGTATTTGTGTACGTGGGTGTCAGATGTGGTATGTGGGGCATTTTGGGGAGGGGTTGTCAGACGTGGTATGTGTGTATGTGGGGAGGGGGTGTCAGTTGTGGCATGTGTGTATGTGGGGAAGGGGGTGTCAAAGGTGGTATGTGTGTATGTGGGGGAGGGGTGTGCCAGATGTGGTATGTGTGAATGTATGTGAGGGGTGTCATATGTGGTATGTATATATGTGGGGGAGGGGGTGTGAGTGTGGTATGTGGTTTGTGGGGGAGGGGGTCTCAGATATGGTATGTGTGCATGTGGGGAGGGGGTGTCAGATGTGGTATGTGTGTATGTGGGTGAGGGGGTGTCAGATGTGGTACGTGTGTTTGTGAGGGAGGGGGTGTCAGATATGGTTTGTGTGTATGTGTGGGAGGAGACGTGAGTGTGGTATGTGTGTATGTGGGGAGGGGGTGTCAGATGTGGTATGTGTGCATATGGGATAGGGGGGTGTCAGATATAGTATGTGTGTATGTGGGGAAGGGGTATCAGATCGTGGCATGGGTGTATGTGGGGGGAGGGGGGTGTCAGATTGGTATGTGTCTGTATGTGGATGGAGGGCCGGTGTCAGTTGTGGGTATACTTGTATGTGGGCGAAAGGGGGGTCAGATTGTGGTATGGGTGATTGTGAGCGGGTGGGAATGGTTCAGATGTGAGTGTGGGTGTGTTTATGTGGGAGGGGGGTTGGGTCAGAGGCTGCATATGCGGAGTGGGGGGGATGGGGCGCGGGTCTGATATAGGTTGTGTGTAGGGGGGGGGTAGGGGTTTCAGATGTAGCCATGTGTGTTTGTGGGGGGACCGGGCGGTTTCAGATGTGATATGTATTGTATGTGGTGGTGGGCGGTGTCATGATGTGGTATGTGGTTTGTGAGGGGGGGTTTAGATGTGGATTGTGTGTTGGTGTGGGAGGGGGTCGTCCTCCGGGAGTGTGAGTAGTGTGTGTATGTAGGGGAGGGCGGCTGAGGGGTGGGGGTTTGGGTGTTGGTGGGCCTTCGGGGGGGTTGGTATGTTTGGGGTGGTGGTGCAGGTGGGTGTGGGGGGTGTATGTGGTTGGAGGGGTGGTGGTGGGTTCCCCCAAGTGAGGCAGGCACCCCACGCGGCTGTGGTTGATCGTTGTGGTTGGGGATGGCGGCGGGTGGGAGTCTAGTAGGCTGTGGTGGTATTGTAGGGGGGGGAGGGGGGCGGGGTGTGTGTAGGTATGTGTGTTTGTGGGGGAGTTGGCTGTCTGGTGACTGTAGTTAGGTGTGTTTGTGGAGGAGCGGGCGGGGTCTGTTGTGTTGATGGGTATGTGGGGTATGGGCGTACGGAGAGGTTGGCGGTTTGTGTGTTTGTGGGCCCCGAGGGCGAGTTGTCATTTGTGGTATGTATGTGGGGAAGGTTGTGTTTGATGCTGGTTTATGTGTGTGTTGGCGGTGGGCCCAGATGTCAGAATGATGGATTGTGCTGTAGGTGGGGGTCGGGTCTATGACGGTAGTTCCCTGGTGTTGCATGTGGGGTGGGCGCGGGGTCAGATGTGCGGATGTGTGTTGTTGGGGAGGAAGGGATGTCTGCTGTTTGGTTGTGTGCATGTGGGTGATGGGGTGTCAAATGTGGTATGTGTGTTTCTCGTGGCGAGGTCGGGGGGAGGTGTAAGATGTGGCCAATTTGTGTATGTGGGGGTATGGCACCAGTTGTCAGATGTGGTATGTGTGTTTGTTGGGGGCGGTCGGTGTCAGATGTAGGTATGTTTGTGGGGGACGCAGTGAGGGTCGTAGGTGAGTGTGGTATGTGTGTATTTGGGGCCCACAGGGGGGTGTAGATGTGGTATGTGTTGCACATAAGTGGGGAGGGGCGCCGGGTCGTGCGGTGGTAAGGGCGTAGAGGTGTGTATATGGAGGAGGGGGGTGTAGTTGGTCGGTATTTGTGTTTGTGGGGATGGGACAGGGCGTGTCAGTTGTGGTATGCGTGTATGTGTGGCCGTGGGCGTGTTGTCCAGGATGTGGTAATGTATGTGTGGGATGGGTTTGTGTTAGATGTGGTATGTGTGGATGTGGGGAGGGGGTTGGGTTGTCGGAGATGTGGAATGTGTGTATGTGGTGAGGGGGAGTCTCAGATGTAGTTTGTGCTGCCAATGTGGGCAGAGGGTGCCGGGGGGCTGTCAGGTTGTGGTATGTGTGAATGTGGGGGGATGGGTCGTCAATTGTCGGTATTGTGTTCTAAACAGAATCTTATTTCAACCGCGGGCGAAGTATCTCTTGGTCATGGTCATGGTCTTCTGCTTGGATGGACCTGTGTGGCCTCTGGCGGCGAGGTGTACAACTGTATATCTTGATGGAACAGTTTTATTATTAATTGGTTGCAGGTCCTTTTTTTTAATATAAAAAGTATATGAGAGATAATGAACTCGGGTAACCTCGCTGTGTAAGCTCTCATGTAATGTCATTATTATAAAGTGTCTTGTTATATCCCACATGCTATGTCCGGGGGGAACCTAGGAATGACGGAATGATCCCTCGCGGCAACATGTAAATTAATTCCCATTTACTACTACCACTAACTACCACTACTACTTTTTTACTACCACTGCTACTACTACCACTACCTCTTCCTGCTTTTATATTACCCGTCCTGCTCCACTTCTCGTTAGTGTGACCTTTGTAAATGATCATAGTAGGACCGAAAAGTAGTATCGTAAGCTTCCTCTTCTTCTATGTGCAGGTTATTTGTGTATCGTTCCTGTCACGGTATTGTGCCTTTTTTTGTTATTTATATGTAATGTCAAAGTCGAAACTTTGCCTTTTCTTTCACTTTTCAAATACATATAAAAGCCTGAAAACATGTTAAACTATCATATATTAAGTTGGAACAACAGAGTTAGGCCTAAGAAATACATTGTAAAATACACAACATTACTTACCTTCAAAATAATTTCGTATTTAACTTATAATTAGTGTTTGAATATATTTCTTGTAGTAAGTCCTGAATGAAGAAAGACTGAATATGGATTAGAAAACTTCTGTATTAGTGAAACAACGTAAAGCGAATGGTGTTGTGAAGACTTGTATGTATTTTGTAGAAATAATTGGTTACATTCCTTCCATAGAGTTTATCCCAACTCCATTTCTTGGCATTCAGTATTTTTTTCAGAATTT
Organism: Cherax quadricarinatus; assembly: GCF_026875155.1. Lineage (NCBI taxonomy): Eukaryota > Metazoa > Arthropoda > Malacostraca > Decapoda > Parastacidae > Cherax > Cherax quadricarinatus. The sequence continues at coordinate 38,954 of NW_026471319.1, read as the reverse complement.
CACATTTACCAATATCGTATAATGAAATATTAGTTTGCATATTGTAAAGTTACATGATCACTCTCGTGTCTCTACCTCATTGACACATAAAGAGTTATTATTCTCTTCTCATTTACACTGGATGCTAAAGTGAAAATTAACACATATTAAAATCTTTTATTAAAAGATCAGATAAAATTAGTATAATTAAGATGAATCTTAGTAGCATGTATTTAAAGTTCTCAAATGAGCTACGGATAGGCGTTCGGGACCTCCTGAAGGTCATTAAGGAGGAGGAGGAGGAGGAGCCAGTCCTCTGCCTTCCCTACATTTCCGGTCTTTCTAATCTGAACAATTCTCTCAGTCCCTTAGACATCAAGCTTACCTTCCGCCAGACTAACACTCTTCGCACTAATCTCGTTCATACCTCTCCTCCCACTACAGATGTTCCTGGTGTCTACTCTATTTCTTGCTCCTCCTGTCCTCTTCAATACTTTGGAGAAACTGGCTGATCTCTTTTTGACAGACTTAGGAAGCACAAAAATAGTGTTAGGCTTGTGATGAATGGTTTGAAAAACCGACATGTTGAAGATTGAGACACTTATGCAGCATATGGGAATCTTTATTCAGGAAACGTTTCGCCACGCAGTGGCTTCATCAGTCCAATACAAAGAGGAAGGCGTACGGAGAGGAGGAGAATGAGGTAATCAGTCCCTCAACCTGGAGTCGATGTGTTCAGTCCATCAATCTTGTAGAATATACAGCATAGGGCCGTAGACGTGGCTTATATACTGTAGTGAGGTGACGTGAAGCAGTTGGAGGCGGGGTCATGTACGGTACCATCCACTAGTTCGAAGTAGGTCTTCGTCCAAAGGTTGAACAAGTGTTGAAGAATTCTTTGTAACAAGATCCCATGATGCTGCTGTGTCTGACAGTGTCTCAATTTTCAACATGTATAACGGTTTTTCAAAACAATTCATCACATCTGTCAGGCACAGCAGCACATGGATCTTGTTACAAAGAATTCCTTCAACAATTGTTCAACCTTTGGCGAAGACCTACTTCGACTAGTGGAATCGGTACCATAGACCCACGCATCCAACTGCTTACGTAACCTCACTACCAGTATATAAGCCACGTCTACGGCCCTAATTGCTGTTATATATTCTACAAGATTGATGGATGAACACATCGACTCCAGGCTTGAGGGACTGATTTTACCTCATTCTCTCATCTCCGTACGCCTTCCTCTTTGTATTGGACTGATGAAGCCACAGCGTGGCGAAACGTTTCTGAATAAAAGATTACCATATGCTGCATAAGTGTTCTCAAATCTTCAACATGTCGGTTTTTTCAATACCATTCATCTCATCTGTCAGACCACTGCAGCATCATGGGATCTTGTTACAAAGAATTCTCAAACACTTGTTCAACCTTTGGACCGAAAGACCTACTTCGACTACGTGGATGGTACCACCTTTGACCCCGCCTCCAAACGCTCTCACGTCACCTCCTCTACAGTATATAAAGCCAGTCTTCGGCCCTATGCGTATATTTCTACCAAGATTGATGGAACCCTGAACACATCGACTCCAGGTTGAGGGACTGATTACCTCATTCCTCATACTCTCCGTACGCCTTCATCTTTGTATTGGACTGATGAAGCCACTGCGTGGCCGAAACGTTTTCCTGAAATTAAAGTATTCCCATATGCTGCAATAAGTGTTCATCACTCAACATGTCGTGTTTTTCAAACCACTTCATCACACAATGTCAGACACAGCCAGACATCATAGGGATCTTGTTACAAAGAATTCTTCAACACATGTTCAACCTCTTGGACGAAGAATACTTCGATAGTGGATGGTACCACTATGACCCCGCCTCCACCTGCTTCACTGTCACCTCACTACAGTATATAAGCCACGTCTACGGCACCCTATTGCTGGTATATTAAACAAGATTAGATGAGACTGAACACATCGACTCCAGGTTTGAGGACTGATCTGATTACCTAATTCTCCTCCTCTCCGTAGACTTCCTCTTTGTATTGGACTGATGAAGCACTGCGTGGCGAAAACGGTTTCCTGATTAAAGATTCCCATTATCGAGCATAAGTGTCTCAATCTTCAAAGTGTTGGCTTGCCCCGGACACATAAGAACATAAAGAAAGAAGGAACACTGCAACAGGCCTACTGACCATGAGGAGGCAGGTCCATGTCCTCCCCGGATTAGACCAATGACCCTCCCCCCGGATTATCCCAATGACCACACAGTCTGTATCTCCACTCAAGGATGGAGCACTCTTACCATGACCACAGCAGACAAGCTAGTCAGGTATAACTCACACCCACCCACACCCCACTCATGTATTTATCTAATCATTTTTAAAAACTACACAACGGTTTAGCCTCCATAACTGTACACGGGAGCTTGGTTTCCACTCATCCACAACTCTATTACCAAACCAGTACTTTCCTATATTAGTCCTTAATCTGAATTTTTCCAATTGAAATCATTGGCTGCGAATTTGTCATGGCTGAAATTTTCAGCCACACTTTTTACATCCTATTTATTTATTCCTGTTTTCCATTTATACACCTCTATCATTAAATTTTTTACCCACTAATTTCTACGCATTTCGAGACGAGTCAGATTCAGGGTCACTCAGTCTTCTCATAGGAAGATTTCTGATTCATGGAATCATCTTTGTCATCCTCCTTTGCACGTTTTCCAGAGATTTATATCCTTTCTGTAATACGGTGACAAGACTGAGCAGCATAGTCTAAATGGGCCTAAAACCATAAGGATATATAGAGTTGAGGAAAAACCATGAGGACTTCTATTATTTATACTTCTAGGATATGAAGCCAAGAATTTTGTTACCCTATTGTCGTTTATTGTGAAAACTAATGCACTGTTGTCATGTGGTTTAGGTAATGGCTAAAATGTTAACATCTTATTACTTTTCGCAAGCACGGGAGTGAGGATGATAGTGCATTCATGTTTTCAGGTTTATTTGTGGATTGGGTATTTAATCTGTCCATATCATTTTGTATATTTGCAATTGGGATTGTTTTTTAGGCTTATGAAATACTGCGACAGTTACTGTGAGGGATGGAGTTAGATTTGATGAAGGGTGGGAGAGTTGGTACAGATGGTGTTGGTTGGGGTAGGAAGGTGGGGGGGGGAGATGATTTAGGGGAGCGTGGGAGAGTGGGTGGAAAGATGAGTGGGGAGGGGTGGGGTATTGGAGGGTTATTATTAGGGGAATTTTTATAGGTAAGGTAGGGTCTGGAAGGTGTCGCGTATAGGGGAATTCTTTTCCTATCCTCTCCTCACCCCTTGGTTTTACACTCCATTTACATTTTCCCCCCCTTGTTTTTATGCATTCCTCTCCTTTTCGACAGCCCCCATCTCTAAACCTACATAACACTAAACACAAAAACCAACAACTAAACCAACAAAAAAAAAACCATACCGCTTGTTGGACGTTGCCCCCATTCTGATTTCTCTCATTTTCTACTATGCAAACTCTCTGCTGTCTATTGTCAGCCATGCCTCTAACCCAGAGGAAAAAATTTCTCCTCCTATTCCGTGCTGCCACTAAGTTTCTCATTAGCCTCTGTTGTGGTACTCTACGAAGCCTTACTGACAGTCCATATACACAATATCTTCATTACCAAGATTACATCCTCAAAAACACCTTAGTTGAATAACAAGTTAGTAATATTCGTAAGACAGGAACGCCATTGTAAAACCGTTGTTGAGATATCATTAATCAAATCTGTCCCTGTCAAGATGGCTACGAATTGCTTCGCCAATTATGATTCCATAAATGTTACCACTATGCGAGGTAAGGATTATTGGTCTATAGTTCGAAGCAAAGGACTGTCACCTTGCTTGTAAATAGGTATTACATTTGCAATTTTTCCAATTATCAAGGCTACTATGCCAGTTTGTAGTGATATGGTTAAATAAGATTAACGAAAGGTATGCTAAGTTCCTCTTTACATTCCTTTAACACCCTTTGCAAATCAGTTCATCAGGACCTGGGGATTTGTTAGGTTTTAGTTTCTCTATTTGTCTGAGGACGATGTCACTAGTTACCGCAATCGTACATAGTTTATTATCATCCAGTTCTACGTAATCTATATTTCAGGAAATTCCGTAGTATTTTCCTTGGTGGAGGAAAAACTGAGAGGAAGTATGTATTTAGAATTTCACACATATCCTTTATCAATGTTCAGTGATCATCGAACTGGTACTCTTAAGTGGGCCACTCTTGTCCCTAATCTTACTTCTGTATACCTGAAAGAACCCTTTTATTCCTGAAAGAGGTTGATCAAAGATCTTGCTTATATAAGCAGCACTAGCAACAAAGTTCGTTGCATTATCTGAAATCATCAGTCTGGGACATGCCCTTATGGCTGCAAACCTTCTGAATAATTTGATAAAAGTTTCAGCAGACATGTCAGTGAACAAACAGATGTACACCTGATGGGAACTTTGTCAACTGTTTTGGTGAAATTTATTGGTCAAGTGTATAATATGCCACATGTCAACTCAATGGCACCTCATAGTGTCCCATGTCGTTCTCTGGCTGAGGGTGTGGTGGGGGTACAGGGGTGTCGGTACTTACTAGCTGTGCGGCTGGGATAAGTATCTGGTAGTATGGGCATCGCGTTGGGGGGGTGATACTAGGGGACCGACAGGGTGGTTTAATGGTTGTGGGGCCGGTGAGGTATTTGGGGGGGTGAGTAAAATAATGGGGTATTGGGTAGGGGGGCGGGGGGATTTGATGGGGGGGGTCAAATTGGCTGGAGGGGGGCATTATTCGTCTGGGTGGGTGGGCGGAGGGTGGGGGTGGGTCCTGTTGGTGGGTGGCGGAAGAGATATAGAGGTGTTGGGGGGAGGTAGGACGTGTCGTTCACTGGGAAGTTTGTTGGTTGATGTTATGGGGGAGGGGGGGGCCGGGGTGAGGGGCGGGGAGTGTTTGGCGGGTCTGGATGGTGTGTTCTATGAGGGGTGGTGGTGGGGCTCACTGGTGGGGATTGGGGTATTGTATGGATTGGGTTGGATGGGGGGTGGAAGTGTTGGGTTGGGTTTGTATTATTCGTCAGCGGGTTCGGGTTGTGTGGTAACACTTTGTTGTGCGTGGGTTGAGAACTGATTTGTAGTGGTAGGGGGGTATGCTGGTTTTTATATAATTTTCGTACTGATGTGGGTATAGCTGTAGGGGGAGTGAGGGATTTTGGGGTGCACAGGGGGAGCTAGGCCATGGGTGGGGATGGTGAGGTGAGAATGGGGGGGGAAGGGGCTGATGTGGGGATGGTGAATATCTTAGGGAGGGTGGGGTATCAATAGGGTATTATGCGGATGAGGGAGGGAGGGGGGGTCGTGGTAGGGGGTGGTTTGTGTGTATGAGAGGGAAATGAGATGGGTGGGAGGAGTAGAACGTGGGAAGGGTATCGTGTAATTGAGGGGTAGAGGTGGTGGGAGGGTTTAACTAGGAGGTGTTACGGTAGATGGTCTATAAGGAATGTGATAGGGGGGGGATAGAGTGTGCTGGCATCTATGGTCGTGGTGGAGATCTTGAATGCGTTGGTGAAGGTGTAAATTTACTTTGTGTGCCTGGTAAGTCTACCTTTTGGTGGGTGGGAGTGTTCTGTACATTCTATGGGTGCTTAAAGTGGCCGTCGGATAGGTCTTTTGGGTTATCGTCACATTACTGGGTATTAATATTTGTTTAGAGACTGCGACTTTTCCAAGCTGGGGTGCATGATATGTTATATGGGTTGGGCGGTTGGGGGGAACGCGTGACCTAGTTGTATGGAGTTATGGGAATTGGTGCGTTAGTGGCGTTATTTAGCCAATGGATAGTGATCCAATGGACTAGGTCAGCATGTATTGTCGGCTTTACATTGGTCGCTTCCATTCTTGTGTTGACGGGGAACATGGGTGAGGGCCCTATCTGTGATTGGGAAAGGGGAGGGGTTTTGGCAAGTGTAAGTGGCACGTGTGGTCGCTTTTAATAGGTTGTGAACGCCGGTATGGTTTACGTAGGAGGTGAGGGAGCGGCGTAGGATTGTGGGTCGGGGGGAGAGGGGGGGTCGTTAGATTGTGTTAATTAAGCGGAGTGGGAATATTGTTGGAAATGATTTGGGGTGCATAGATGGTTGTGATGGGGATGCGGTTTGAGGAGGGGTCGTTGGGCAAAGGTTGGGTAGGGGCGTTGTGGCTGTAATCTGAAGAGTGTCGGCCTGTGGAAGGAGGAGGGATGAGAAAGGGGGCTGAGGAGAGGGGGTTGGTGGGATTTGACAGAAGAGGGGGATATGCCGAAGGTTGAGGGGCATATGTGTTTAGGGGGGAGGGTATTGGGAGGGGTTGCGGTCAGTGCGAGTTTTACTAATATGTGTTTGTAGAGCTAGCACTTCTTTGTATAGATTGGTCGAGGTTGTTGCACCCTAATATGACTGGATTTGAAACGATAAGTTTTCTCAGGACTTTGAGGATCATGTGGATTTTCAGGCCTCAAGAAATCGAGTATAATCTATTATGTTTTTTTGTAGTCCTATCTTAAGAAAAAGCTTGGATATTATCAGCCGTGTAGGATATGGGTTGTCAAGGCGAAATTTCATCAAAGCATGTCTCCATGATTTTAAGTTAGAGAGGGTCCGGTAATCAGACAATTCATTAAGACTTGTACATCTTTATTTGCACGTGCGCTTGCCAATTATATACAACAACGTTGCTGGGATGGTTTCAAGAATTCTTTTCTGACTCCATGGTGAGGGGAGTTAATAGAGCGTTTGTCTTCATCTTATCTTCGACTATTTCCTCAATGAATTTGTTGATCAAACTGTTCTTGTATGATATTATCATAAGACAGTCAGTAGCTATGGTTTCTTGCCATGGAGATCCATGTATTTGTGCTTTCATTTGTCCCGAAATCCATGATGCGAAATTGCTAGGCAGATGTGGTGGATTTAATTGCCCATTGTAACCTAACCCAACCTACTGTCCATCTTTCATATTGACCAGTGTCCAAAATATTGGTTATAAGTCTGAGACATCTTGTGGGCTTGGTCTATTTACTTCAATACCTATCGCATCGCTAATTTCCCACAACTTATAACTGGTTTATTAATTTCTTACAGTAATGATTATTTTTGCTGTGGATACATGATCACGGTTTTAAACTTCTCGTCGTGACTAGTTCATTTTCAACTGAATCAATATCAGCTTTTTCCAACTTTTGAGACGGGATTGGACCACCAGTATCATGTGGCCTTCCTGATGTTTTCAGCAAGTGACTTCATGTTTACTTACTAGATTTTGCACAAAACAGTGTTAATATTCACTTCCAATTGATTAAATCAATTGGGACTAATTGTGTCCGTCTGTATGTTAAGGACCAGGCTAACTTGACCTTAATGCTTTCAGTGCTGCATAACTGTTTCTTTTAATCTCTGGATCTGCACAGGACTTAGTCAACAATTTCTACTTACCACAGCTTCTACTGTCTTGTTCATGTTTCCTAGACCACAGTGACTTTGGGCTAGGTCTTTATGTCTGTTTACCAGAATTGTGGAATTTTCTAAATTAACAAGCTAATTTCTACTGTATCTTTGGCACTAGGGTTCTTGTTTATTCAGTTTCTGCAACAAAAACCATGGTTCTTCTTATGAAGGACCTTTGTGAGCCTTGTTAAAATATTGTGCAAGAAACAATTTGGTTTCATGGTGTAATTTATGTAGTCTTATAATATAGAGAGTTCGGCTACGAGGCGTGGCTGGTGACTTTTGATTTAAACGGCTCTCCCACTTTTAATGACTGTTGCTTGTTCAGCACTTCCTGATTTTGCTGGATGTCTGCTGCTGTTCAGCAAAAGGCATTTGGGCATAATACCGTATGATGCATACCCTTGCACTTCTTCAGTGAGCATTTACCTCCATTGTGTTAACTAAACACTTGATGCACCTTTTCAGCTGATGGATGAACTCGTTGTTTTCGTGACTACATTGTTGTGTATTACTATGCAATAACTGTCCCAGTGTGTTCCATGCACAAAGTACACATTTCTTCGAGTTCGTTTATGTATGACAGTCTGTTTACTGTCTGTTGTAATCACAGTTGATAAATGCCTATATGGGATTTTCCCATTCTGTGTTTTAGTCCAGGGAAGTTGGTTTACTCTTTATATACTGAGTTTTGAAAGTTTATTATTCCACTGGATTTGTGTATTTTTTCATCTTGTCTCGTTGACTTTGCAATGCATGAAACTATTGTTTGGAAACCATGGCTAATTTCTTCACAATGTGAAATAGATTTATTGAACATAATTTTTAATCGTTAAATAGTTTGTCGGTGACAACTCATTTGTAACAATACCAATGATAAAACCAAATCACATTGCCTTAGGTAATAATTTAGACACTAGAGATCTGTGACTATTGTCTTTAATGTGAATTCTTTAAGCCTGGTAAGTCTGAAAAACAATGTTTGGCGTAGGCTTCAAGCTTGATATTAAGACTTGCATGTCTAACTCTAGAGCATTGTCAGCCATTCCTAGTTAATTGTTGCTAAGACAACGTAAGGTCTATTGATAATTGCCTCTTGACCACCGGAAATGACTTAATCAGTTCATTATGGTTCTCCCTTCAAGACATTAAGATAATGTGATCTTAGCACATTCTCATCTATGTAAGTTCGTGACATCTTACTATGGATTGAATATACCACTTAAATGAATTCTTCATTAATTATGGGGGGTCCTTGGGTAATTAGGGTTATGGAATACGGTAGGGTAACTGGGTTATGGGTCCGTAACTTGTTGCTTGTTGACAGGGATTTCTGTAAAAGGTGTTTGACCACTAGTTACTGTAGGTCTGATCAGTGTTTTGCGGCAGAGATAGCCTGTACTCCTGTCCACCTTAATTCGTTGATTACTAAAAGTATCCAAAACATTTTAAATTTAATCATTCAGATGGATTGATTCAACCGAAATTTATTTTACTAATGTGTATTGTATTGAATTTAATTATTTCCGACGTGTGTATAATAATCCAAATTTAACCTCATAGATCTTAAAATTCTCATGTTTGTATCTTGAGTTATTCCTATACAGACTGAAATTAGATTTTTTAATTGTGTATTCTTAGTCTGTATAAAGACTGATAACTGGTGTTTCAAATCATAGCCATTTTATTGGTATACTGAAAATTATCCGAACCAAACTTTGCGTGTTTATAAAAACTCTGTACCATTGCTATAATATCTGATGAGTTTTTGTTTATGCTTAAGTCGCTATAATAGAAGTCTGTCACTTATGACCCACTTTGCATGTAAATCAAGGAGTTTTGAACTTGATGGGTTCTCTCGTTACATGTGATGGTGGTGTTGGAGGGTGTGGGGTAGGCTGGATGACTGGTACTAGTGGTTGTATAGGTTTGTTCGAGTTGAAATAGGCTGGATAGTCGTATAAGTGGTTTTGTCTCGGTTGTTACGGGTTTTTGATCTCTGTGTTTTTGAATTTAACCTTTTTTTTTGTAACCGGGGTTTTTGTGTTGGTTGTTTGCGGTATCATTCGTTTGTGTAGTTCAGTTAATATAACAGGTTTATCTTTAAGAAACAAACTTTAACACTATCTTGTCTCTTCAATTTCTGTCTTTAAACTTTATAAACACTATGTGGTATATAACACATACGACATAAATGAACATCAGTTGCGCTGAGTTGATGTTGCTTAGTCATCACTTTCGAGATTCTGGATGCAGTGGATGGGAAGGAGGGTCGTGCGGTGAGTCACCCAGCTCCGTTTTCTTTTGGAAGTGAACGCTGGGTCTGAGAGCACGTTTTCTTTTGGCTGCTCATTCTCTGTGATTGGTATGGAGGCGGGGAACTCTTTTATACTGTTTATATTGTTAAAATAATAGTTTTACAGCGTTTTTACGAAGGACCTTGGATCCATAGTTATTTGTACACTGTAGTACAACGTATTTTGCTGAACCACAGTGTCGGCCTTTCTATCCCGGTTCGAGCACGACCAATTATGTTAAGAGCAAGATAATGGCATTACACAGTTAAGTTTAATTTATAAATATAATTATAGTGAACTCTTAGACTGATAAAAGTACAGCAATTCGTCTACACAGCGCCCCTGCAGACGAGGTCTAGAAAGCCTGTCGTATCCATCTGTCATCGGGCTGTCAATAAATTCATAATTGGTAGATTTTAAATTACCCCTACGGGCGTGTGTATGTCCAGCATATTTCCTTCACTGATGGATGACAATGTATGTACTTGTTGTGGACTCAATGGTTCCGCATATCACAGGGGCTTATGATAAGTTCGATAACTCACGATTATACTTCAACTGCGCAGGCAATAGTAGTACATCCACGGAGTTAGAAACACCTTACCTGGGTATATGTAATCTGGGCAGTAATTACGCACCGGATGTACCGTTGAGTTGATTGAAGAATAGTGTTCTTTGAAGAATGTCGCACTACACTCTGTTGGATTGCAACACTTGTTGTTACACTGTTCATCAATAATTGCTCACACAATATCACTAAGAAGTTGATCACACTTCTCTGTAAGTGTTTATCGTGTTTTGTGAGACACTTTGTCCACACTAACGCACAGATCGTTCTTTGTTGGTTATCCTGGCTTCAGTGTCACTCTCAGTAGAGTCAAAAGTAATCTGAAGATGCCACAGCGCCCATTGCTGTCACTGCCCTAGCACAAAAAAAAGCTGACCTAGTACCTTTTGCTTCCTTGCCACCTCCTCGATGAAGCAAAGCAGAATGTTTGATTCTTGCTGTCTTAAGCACAGACAACAATGTCAACTATCTTTACTATGGTAATAAAGTGGGAGCAGGATTTACCTTAATTGTCCTGCTAAAGTAAGAGATGTACTGTCTCTTATAAAAATACACTTTTCAACACTGGACTGCAAGGAACAGAGGTCACTTGACAGTGTTGCATATTCGTACGGCATCTGTGATCAATTACTCACTGTAGCAGTAAACAAGATATTTGCCCCTTCTGAGAGGGTTGGGCCCTTCAGGGCTGAAAGGGGCTGAAGGGGCTGAAGGGGGCTGATACCCCCCTCCTGGAGAAAATTTCTCCACAGTATTGTCACAGTCGGGGATTTTCTTATGCTGAACTTAGATTCAGTAGTATGAGAGTTTTGTGACTTTTATGGAGGATATGCTGATGGTCCCTATTTAGTGTCATCATATTATCTCCTTGTTCCTGATTTTGTGTCGCAGTTGCTTGTTATATTGCTATTGGGTTTAGCATTCTTTTTGTTGTTCAAGCAGACTGTTCTGATTGCCATTTGGTCAAGAGGTTAGTTTATTTGAGGACTTTGTCAGTCACTTGTTTAAGTTTAGTTGAGTCGTGAGACATAGCGAACTACTTAGAGCACTTACACACATACACATAAACTTATTTGTATATTGTATTATTATATGCTACTGTACGAGATGGTACTTAAGACTTATATGTGATATGTGCTATCAACACAATAATACTGTACATGAGAGAGGCGATTATTCTTATTTTGTTGATATTGATTTAATTTAATTTGATATACGCCTAGACAACTTAACTTAATAAATTTATTAAATTTTCATTTCTCTAATTAGTATCCTACCAGTTGTAATCCTGAGGCACCATTGAATCATACTGAATTCTAATGGATAATTGGAAAAGGATACTGACTAATTGTTATGAAAACCCAGTAACAGGCTGGATGCTATAAGGGCAGTCCTTTCTAGTATCCACTGGAGATCTCTAAGCTTTCAGAATCACGTTTTTTGTAACAAATGGGGGGCCTGTCTGGGATGCTCTTGATCCAAGGTGTTGGAGAAATTGTCCAGTTTGACACACTCATAACCATGATCAAATACTTTAAGTACTTTCCTAATCTGAAGACTTTGAGTTTTGTCTTGTACAACATACCAGGTGGATGTATGTTCTTGATTGAGTCTCTTGATCCAAGGAGATGGAAATACTGTTGATGAGTTCTAACTCTAAGACACCCAACACTCATATTCCTATTAGGATTATAGTTTCACATAATCAATCTCTCATAGTACATTTATTTTCTTGAGGTATGCCAAAGTGATACTAATAATTGATACTCTGGCTTTGTCTGAGTTAAGTACATTAAAACTTCAGATGTGTTGGCGAGTAGCTAAATATCTCGGTGTGACGTATAACAGGAATTACACTGCAGAAACTGTCAGAGCATTGATTAAAGATATACTCTTTCCTGCTCATACAGAGATGACTGAAAATGATTCATATTCAGAAAGCCTAGTGTCACAATTAGGAAGTATGACTCTATTTGATGACATAGAAGAAATAACAACTAAGGCAGAAGTGAGCCTAGTGTCTGAGCCTAGTGAAGCTCAGTTCTCGCTCATGCCTTTCCTCAGACTAGTGCTGTGTATACTACTCCTGTATCTACTTATCCTAGACCAGATCTAGACTCTCTAGAGACGCCTTGACGAAATGCCCGACCTAAAGAACGTCCAGACTCATTTGTTAAATTCCTTTCTCCTCCATTACCCACTGGTCCTATCTCTCAGGAACAGTTTGAGAGGTTGGAACGCCTCATTATGTTGCAGACTGCACAAATAGAGGCACAGAGGAAATTGAACGAAGAAGATTTCCAGAGAGAAAATGTTCATCTGGGAAGACAACAGACTGATAGATCACAGGACACATTTAATGTGCAGAAAGCTGCATCCATGGCTCCTAAGTTTTCTGAAAGTGACTTAGACACCTATTTTGATGTGTTTGAGAACCAGGCACGTGCTATGAACTGGCCACGTAAGCACTGGGCTACCTTGTTGCACACAGCTTTGACAGGAAGAGCTCAAACTTGTACTGCTGCTTTACCATTTGCTAAGTACATTAGTTATGATGCTGTCAAACAAACTATTCTAGAGACCTATAACTTGTTACCTGTAAGTTATCAAAGCGCATTTCGTACGTTACAACGAAGACAACATCATACTTGTATAGAGTTTGCTCGTGAGAAAAAAGTTGCATTTGAGAGGTGGCGTAGATCTGCCAAATGTAACAACTACGACAGCCTTGTTCAGTTGTTACTACATGAAGAGTTTAACAACTGTATGTCTGTTGACATACAAGAATATCTGATCGATCATACTACCTCAGATATTCTGGAAACTGCGGCATTAGCAGACAATTACGAGATTTCTCACAAACTTGTACGTACTAAAACACAGAGAAACAAGGTAACTAAAAATTGTCCTAGAAGTTGGCAACCTAAATCAGCTGCTCATTGCCGGCCTGATGTACCTGCTACTGTAACTTCTTGTACCTTTACCAGGAAAACTCACAATCCTGAATCTGTCTCTGTGGCTAGACAGAAATCTGATATCGAGAAGAAGAAAGTAAAATGTACATATTGTAACAGAAAAGGACATGCTAGAGAGTATTGCTATAAGTTAGAAAGAGATACAAGAAGCAGTCGTGCGGCTGGCGCCCCCACACAAGTTGTACCCTCTTCCAAGCAACAAAGGTTCCAAAATCCTAGTAATACCTCTGATCCTACTGTTTTAGATTATTACTCAGAACAGATGACTAGCATCAGAAAGTGTATCTGACGAAAAGATTCGTTCAGCGATGAGTCCTTACTTTTTGAGAGGTAAAGTAGGACTTGATGAATCACATCTGACAGAGATAATTACTTTCAGAGACACTGGCAGTTATCTCACGTTATTAAGAGAAGATGTACTGCCCATAACTGATGATACATATTGCAAGATAGATGTATTATTAGAAGCCTCTGGAGGGGCTGTTATAAAAGTACCTCTGCACAAAGTTTACATTCAAACAATTTATTATACTGGTTATATTTCAGTAGGTATATCCAGTGGATTTCCCATCAGGTCAGTGGACTTGTTGATAGGGAACGATATCCTTCATGCTGGTATAAGTAAATAACCGCTTGTGATTGATAATAACTCTGATGATAATTTTGCTATTGAAGCTTGTAGAGAGAAGCCTATTTTATTTCCTCTCAGCACAATTACTAGAGCTACGTCAAAGATTCAACAACCATCCTCGTCTCCTGTTGTGTTAGTGGGTGACAATGATTTGGGCTTGAATATGTTGTTCAGTGACGCTCTGCGCCCAGGGTCATTAACATTGACTCCCCCCTGTCAGCGACTTAGTCAGGACACAACTGACGATAAATTTCTAACTCATGATGATTTAATCAAGGATCAGTTTGTTGATCAGTCACTGGAAAGACTGAGAGATATAGCAGTTACTGAGAGTGAAGTAAAGGATCTCGATAATTGTTACTATTATAGTAATGGTGTACTGATGGAGAAAAATACATGTAAGTTGTCAGCTGATAGTGTTTCCACCACAGTCAAGCATCTCGTAGTGTTACCAGTTACATTTCGTGAACAAACCATTGATTTTGCTCACAATAGTCCCATAGGAGGACATTTGGGTGTCAAGAAGACACTCGGTAAACTGGCAAAACATTTCACTTGGCCAAAATGAAGGAAACAGTAGCTGATCATGTGCGACATTTCCACGTGTGTCAAGTGACAGGCAAGCCAGCACACACTCCTCCACTTACACCTCTCACTGTGTTCACTAGCAGCAAAGTTCAGTTCATCTTGACTAGTGATTGTTCAGACTCGTTCAAAAGGTTGAAGTGCTTGCTATCCTCTGCTCCTGTGTTGAAAAGTCCTAATTTCAATCTTCCCTTCTTTTTACATATAGATGCTAGTGGCTATGCAGTGGGTGCTGTGCTGCTCCAACAGTCAACATCCACTGACATTCTCCATCCTATATGTTACTATTCATCTAAGCTTAAACGACACAAGAAAAATTATGCCACTATTGAGAAAGAGGCTCTAGCTCTTGTGGTGTCATTTGAACATTTTGATGTTTATTTGGGCACTTCCCCATTTAAAATTAACGTTTTTTCAGACCACAATGCACTCACCTACATAAACACTATGAAGAGTAAAAATGCTAGGATCATGAAGTGGGCCCTCAGAATCCAACCTTATTCTATTAGTATAAAACACATAAGTGGTCATTGTAATGTAATTGCTGACGCTCTGTCACGTCCTTAATAATTATCAGTTTTACATTAAATTAACGAAATTTTACGCCCAAATTCCTTTTGTTACTTGCTATGTCAAATTCAGTAGAGTAGCTTAATCCCTCCAGCCCATATTAACTATATATATTCATGTCTAATTATTATATTTATATATTCACAGTAGTGATGATATATGTGGGAGGAGACAGAAGCTGAGTGTTGAGTGGGTAGTGTGGTGTGGGCGATGTACTGCGTGACAGAACACTGTCCTGCCGCTGACCCCCCCCCCTCACTACACACCTTAAGCTGTTTCATACTCGGATGTCCATACTGCCTAGCATTCCACAACCACTACTTAAGAGTGGAATGCCGTCTCCTGTCTATAGCACAAGACTATTATGCAGTCTACACTACTATGATGGAGCCTCAATGTGTCATGCTTGTCTATGCTATCCATAACCACAAGTATGCAGAGATACGATACTGTGTACTGCCCTAGTACTAGGGGCATAACTTAGTGATACAGACACTAAAAAATTATAGAAGTGCTTGGCTCAAGAGTGACTCTCATTATTTTTTACATAAAATTGTGTTAGTAAAGTAACCAGAGTAATCAGTAATAATGTGAAAGACATTAATACAACTCCTAGTGCGACCGTTTGTCGTGCTGGGGGGTGTTGCAACCCCTGAATGGGTTGCAATTTACATTATTTATATATAATACTTGTATATTACCTTTTCATATAATTTTATATTGCTTATATTTGCGGTAATAGCTAAATCGTAAATATATTGCTTTATACTATTATTTGCCTTAGTTTCCTTTTGTTAGGTAGGATGTAACACATATATTATGTGCTCAAAGTTCAAGTCTTGATTGTCTAACTACTGTAATTATTGCTTGTGGCTCGTTACTCTGCCGGCTTCCGTTGCCGGGCAACAGCTGTCCACGGAGCTATCACGTGATCGAGAGGGGGGTGTCCTCACCTCGCTTGAAGTATTCAGTCTGGTCTAGACTTGCTTGTTGGTTGGACATATTCTAGACAAGAAATGCCTAATTCTCCCTTATAGGCCCTTGTTGGAAGATCGTCTCTTGTCTCATTATTGTTAGTTCTGGAGACTCTGTTCACAGAACATTGTATAGACTTAGTGATTTTCGACGTTGTACTGAGGTTGTGTGTCACATAGACACTCTAAGCAACTCAGGTCCTGAGCTGTAGCGTTTGACCTAATTTGTACTGGCATCTGTGTATTGTCACAGTCGGGGATTTTCTTATGCTGAACTTAGATTCAGTAGTATGGGAGTTTTGTGACTTTTGTGGAGGATCTGCTGATGGTCCCTACTCAGTGTCGTCATATTATCTCCTTGTTCCTGATTTTGTGTCGCAGTTGCTTGTTATATTGCTATTGGGTTTAGCATTCTTTTTGATGTTCAAGCAGAATGTTCTGATTGCCATTTGGTCAAGAGGTTAGTTTATTTGAGGACTTTGTCAGTCACTTGTTTAAGTCTAGTCGAGTCGTGAGACATAGCGAACTACTTAGAGCACTTACACACATACACATAAACTTATTTGTATATTGTATTATTAAATGCTACTGTACCAGACGGTACTTAAGACTTATATGTGATATGTGCTATCAACACAATAATACTGTACATGAGAGAGGCGATTATTCTTATTTTGTTGATATTGATTTAATTTAATTTGATATACGCCTAGACAACTTAACTTAATAAATTTATTAAATTTTAATTTCTCTAGTTAGTATCCTACCAGTTGTAATCCTGAGGCACCATTGAATCATACTGAATGCTAATGGATAATTGGAAAAGGATACTGACTAATTGTTACGAAAACCCAGTAACAGGCTGGATGCTATAAGGGCAGTCCTTTCTAGTATTTACTGGAGATCTCTAAGCTTTTAGAATCGCGCTTTTTGTAACATGCACTAATACCTATTGTTGTACATAGTGTATATAGTGTACATACTTCTGTTCTAAATTGGTGAAGGATAATACTAGTCAAAAGTTTTTCTGCTGTGTTTATTTTGCTCCCTTTACACCCAGGATAACAGGCCTTTGGGACTCCTGGGTTGTAATAGGGAAGTAGTAACGGCTACGAGCAGTAAGGTGAAGGCCAGCACCTGCTACAAGTGGCAAGTGGTTCCCTGTAATGTGAAGTGCATCAAAATAAGGAAAGTTAAGAGAGAAGGTTTCAAGGTAGGAAAGTCGCTTCTCTGTTCTTCAGGATTAGTGTACTTCAGTGGCCAGTGAAGATAAAGGTACTACTTCCCCTGCAAATAGAGGTAAGCGAATCTTTGTGGTTGATGACTCACAGGTAAGATATATGGACCGTACTTTCTGTAATAGGAATAAGAAAGTAAGATATAGAGTGAGCTTCCCTGGAGCTGGTGTTAGTGATACAGTCAACAGGTTGGATAATATTATGTCAGGTAATGGGAACAAGCCTATTATCTGTCTCAGTGCTTTTGGAAATGATATTAGGAAGGGTAGGAGAGAAGAGCTGCTAGATAAGTACAGGTCAGCTATAGATCTAATTAAGTCTAAGGGAGGAGTCCAAATGATATGTAGCATCTTGCCTAGAAGGGGAGTGGGCAATGAAGGGTTTTGTCTAGGGCAATTGGTGTAAATTGCTGGCTGGACAGATACTGTAAAGTAAAAGGACACAAGTGCAACTAATATCACATTAGTTGCACTTGTGTCCTTTTACTTTACATATTGTTGGTAATTCTATCAACTTTAGACAGATACTGCAAGGTACTTGCAATCCCATTCATTGACAACTGGGACAACTTTTATGGCAAACATGATATGTATGCAATGGATGGGGAACATCTCTCTGGGGCATGGGTGGTAGCATTTGCAAACTCGATCGAGAGGGTCACTGCTGAAATCTTTAGGATTTTAAACTGATAAAATATAGAGGTATGCGTGTGTGTGGGAAACAGGCATGTTGCAACACTAGGGTTGAAAACAGTAAATGCATAAAAGACATTCTTCATGAAGTTATAAATAAAGACAATAGATCAGGTCAGCAAACAAAGGAAGACAGCAGAGGGCAGCAAGGGACTACCTCCCTTTACTATACTAATAGCAGGAGTGTAAGAAATAAGATAGATGAGCTAAGATTAATTGCAAGTGCAGAAAACATAGATATTATTGCTATAACAGAGACCTGGCTCAATTTAAAAGATAGAAAGATGCCTTCTGAATGTCACATACAAGGCTATAAATTATTCCACACTGACAGGGTCAACAGGAAGGGTGGTGAAGTAGCGATGTATGTCGAGGACAATTTAAATTGCGTGAGTTAGACAAGATATAAAATTAGAAGCATTAGCCATTGAATCTGTTTGATTACAGCTTCTCGAGGGCCGTGAAAAACTAATTTTAGGTGTGGTTTACAGGGCCCCAAATCTTGATAGGGAGTGCAGTAAACTTCTATGGGACGAAATTAGTAAGGCATCTACATACGAAAATGTTGTGTTATGGGGAGATATCAACTACAGACAGACTGATGGAGCAATTTGACAGGAAATTTAGAGTCAAGTGACTTTCTTGGTACGATTCAGGATTGTTTTTTAAAACAGTTTGTGACCAGAACTAACTAGAGAAAATAACCTGCTTGACTTGGTTCTTGCCAGCAGGGAAACTGTAATTAATAATCCTGAGGTTAATGATGAGCTTGGGGAAAGTGACCACAAATCACTCAGTTTTAATATATCATGAAATTCCCCTAATAATGGCAATCCAGTCTCTGTCCCTGACTTCCACTCGGCTGATTTCATAGGACTGAAAAATTACTTGGGTGGGTGGCTGAACTGGAATGACCTGACTATGGTTCAGGTAGGTGGTGATGACTGCTGATATGACGTTTTCCAGGGCATAGTTTTAGTTGCTCAGCAACTTATGTTCCAAAGAGGTAAATCAGATCAAACAAAAAATGGTACTAAATGGATGAACAATAGATTAAAACATCTCATTGGTCAAAAGAGAGACATATATAGGCAAATCGAAAGAGGAGAGGGACAGTTAAGAAGTCAATATATTCAGTTAAAGAGAGAAATAAAAAAGGGAATAAGAAAAGCAAAAAGGGATTATGAGGTTAAAGTTGCAAGAGAATCGAAGATTAACCCAAAAGGATTCTTTCAGGTATACAGAAGTAAGATCAGGGACAAGAGAGGCCCACTCAAAAGATACTCGGATCAGCTCACGGACAGTGATAAGGAAATGTGTAGAATTTTTAACACATACTTCCTCTCAGTTTTTACACAGGAAGATACTAGCGATTTTCCAGAAATAATAAATTATGTAGAACAGGATGATAATAAACTATGTACGATTAGGGTCACTAGTGACATTGTCCTTAGGCAAATAGATAAATTAAAACTTAACAAATCCCCAGTCCCTGATGAACTGTATGCAAGAGTTCTAAAGGAATGTAAAGAGGAGCTTAGCAAACCCTTGGCTAATCATATCACTACAAAATGGCATGGTGCCAGATAAGTGGAAAATGGCAAATGTGATACTTATTTTCACAGCTGGTGACAGGTCTTTAGTTTTGAACCATAGACAAATAAGCCTAACCTCCATAGTGGGAAAACTTATGGAATCAATAATTGCCGAGGCAGTTCGTAGCCATCTTGAAAAGCATAAATTTATCAACGAATCTCAGCATGGTTTTAAAAAGGGGCATTCCTACCTTACGAATTTATTAACTTTTTTCACTTAGGTATTTGAGGGGGTAGATCATGGTATTGAATATGATATTGTGTATATGGACTTCAGTAAGGCTTTTGACAGGGTCCCACATCAGAGACTTTTGAGGAAAATTAAGGCACATGAATCCATGCTGGTTGACATTTATACTTTTGTTCCGTTCCAGGTGTTCCACCACTCTCCTCTTGATAATCTTCTCCATGACTTTGCATACTATACACGTCAGTGACACTGGTATGTAGTTAGTGCCTCTTTTCTGTCTCCTTTTTCAAAAATGGGAACTACATTTGCCGTCTTCCATACCTCAGGTAGTTGCCTAGTATCAAGGGGTGTGTTGAAGATTGTGGTTAATGACACACACAACATTTCTGCTCCCTCCCCAAGGACCCACGTGGAGATATTGCCCGGTCCCATTGACATTGAGGTATCAAGGTCACTTAGCAGCTTCTTCACCTCCTCCTCAGTTGTGTGTATGTTATCCAGCACTTGTTCGTGTATTCCCTGTTGGTGTCCCCCTCTGTCCTGTCTTCCCAGAGTCCTTCCTGTCTCCACTGTGAATACTTCCTTAAATCTCCTGTTGAGCTCCTAGTATACCTCTTGATCATTTCTTGTGAGTTCCCCACCTTCTTTCCTCAGCCTGGTCACCTGGTCTTTGACTGTTTTGTTTCTGCTAATGTGACTATACATCAGTTTCATGTCAGACTTGACTTTCGATGCTATGTCGTTTTCATCCTGTCGCTGGGCCTCCCTAATTATCTGTGCGTACTCGTTTCTGGCTCTTCGACTGATCTCCTTATTTTCCAGGTTCCTTT
Source organism: Cherax quadricarinatus (assembly GCF_026875155.1). Classification (NCBI taxonomy): domain Eukaryota; kingdom Metazoa; phylum Arthropoda; class Malacostraca; order Decapoda; family Parastacidae; genus Cherax; species Cherax quadricarinatus. The sequence goes on along the minus strand of NW_026471319.1, from coordinate 18,307 downwards.
GCCTTCAGTACCTCTTCCATTCACTAATGCACTTAGTTTTTACATCGCTACACCTTCAGGTAAACCAAGGACTCGCTTTGGTCTTCCCATTATTTCTGTTGCCCTTGGGAATAAACCTTTCCTCTACCTCTTTGCATTTTGTTGTTACAGTTCTCTGTCCCACTGAACCTCCCGCAAGAAGTTCCTCATACCTGTGTAGTGCCCCCTTTCATAGTTTGGCTTTTCCAATTCGGCTCCTGTTACCCTCTCCACTTGTAACTCTACTATGTACTCAAAACTCAGAACCACGTGATCACTAGCTCCAAGGGGCCTCTCAGATATGATGTCCTCAGTGTCTGAACTGCTCAGGGTGAACACAAGGGCCAGTCTTGCTGGTTCATCCTCCCCTCTCCTTCTGGAAGTGTCCCTGACGTGTTGATGCAAAAAGTTTTCCAGTACCACATCCATCATCTTGGCTGTCCATGTTTCGAGACATCCATGAGGCTCCAGGTTTTCCCAATCGATCTCCCTGTGGTTGAAATCACTCATAACCATGATTTCTTGGCCTCCTACAGTTCTGTGGTGGGTTATACATCACTGCAATGACTACCTTATGTTCCCCAGACTGAACTGTATGTACTATGTAGTCCCTTTCTCCAAATTAGTCCATGCCTTCCATTTCCTCAAAACCCTATCGTTTTTTTATGATCAGTGCAACCTCTCCTCCCCCTCTGCTCCTTCTATCTTTCCTCAGGATCTGATATACCGGCGGGAAGACTGGGTCTGTTATTGTCTCAGAGAGTTTCGTTTCTGTGACTGCTATGATGTCTGGGGACTTCTCATTGATACTTTCATGGCACCCCTCATATTTATTTGTTATTCCATCTGCGTTCGTGAACCACACCTTAAGCTTCTTATCTATTGGGGTTGGGGGAGCGGGAGCCCAGGAGGGGGCCTACGTGGGTTTGCGGTGTGGGTAGGGTTTGTGATGGGGGCTGAGGACAGAGTGTCCATAGGGAGCTGCTGTAGGGGTGGGGTTTGTGATGTGTACTCACCTAATTGTACTCACCTAATTGGAGTTGCAGGGGTCGAGACTCAGCTCCTGGCACCGCCTCTTCACTGAATGTGTGTGTGTGTGTGTGTGTGTGTGTGTGTACTCACCTAGTTGTACTCACCTAGTTGAGGTTGCGGGGGTCGAGTCCGAGGTCCTGGCATCGCCTCTTCACTGGTCGCTACTAGGTCACTCTCCCTGAGCCGTGAGCTTTATCATACCTCTGCTTAAAGCTATGTATGGATCCTGCCTCCACTACATCACTTCCCAAACTATTCCACTTACTGACTACTCTGTGGCTGAAGAAATACTTCCTAACATCCCTGTGATTCATCTGTGTCTTCAGCTTCCAACTGTGTCCCCTTGTTACTGTGTCCAATCTCTGGAACATCCTGTCTTTGTCCACCTTGTCAATTCCTCTCAGTATTTTGTATGTCGTTATTATGTCCCCCCTATCTCTCCTGTCCTCCAGTGTCGTCAGGTTGATTTCCCTTAACCTCTCCTCGTAGGACATACCTCTTAGCTCTGGAACTAGTCTTGCTGCAAACCTTTGCGCTTTCTCTAGTTTCTTTACGTGCTTGGTTAGGTGTGGGTTCCAAACTGGTGCCGCATACTCCAATATGGACCTAACGTATACCCCAAGATCTTTTTCCTTGAGTGAGGTTTGTAGTCTTTGGCCCCCTAGACTGTACTCCGTCTACAGTCTTCTTTGCCTTTCCCCAATCGTCATTACTTTGCACTTGGTGGAGTTGAACTCCAGGAACCAATTGCTGGACCAGGTCTGCAGCCTGTCCAGATCCCTTTGTAGCTCTGCCTGGTCTTCGATCGAATGAATTCTTCTTATCAACTTCACGTCATCTGCAAGCATGGACTCTTCGGAGTTTATGCCTTCCGTCATGACTTTCACAAATACCAGAAACAGCACTGGTCCTAGGACTGACCCTTGTGGGACCCCGCTGGTCACAGGTGCCCACTCTGACACCTCGCCACGTCCCATGACTCGCTGCTGTCTTCCTGACAAGTATTCCCTGATCCATTGTAGTGCCTTCCCTGTTATCCCTGCTTGGTCCTCCAGTTTTTGCACTAATCTCTTGTATGGAGCTGTGTCAAATGCCTTCTTTCAGTCCAAGAAAATGCAATCCACCCACCCCTCTCTCTCTTGTCTAACTGCTGTCACCATGTCATAGGACTCTAGTAGGTTTGTGACACAGGATTTCCCGTCCCTGAAACCATGTTGGCTGCTGTTGATGAGATCATTCCTTTCTAGGTGTTCCACCACTCTTCTGATAATCTTCTCCATGACTTTGCATACTACACATGTCAGTGACACTGGTCTGTAGTTTAGTGCTTCATGTCTGTCTCCTTTTTTAAAGATTGGGACTACATTTTCTGTCTTCCAGGCCTCAGGCAATCTCCCTGTTTCGATAGATGTATTGAATATTGTTGTTATGGGTACACATAGCGCCTCTGCTCCCTCTCTCAGGACCCATGGAGAGATGTTATCCGGCCCCATTGCCTTTGAGGTATCTAGCTCACTCAGAAGCCTCTTCACTTCTTCCTCGGTTGTGTGTACTGTGTCCAGCACATGGTGGTGTGCCCCACCTCTCCGTCTTTCTGGAGCCCACATCTGTCTTCTCTGTGAACACTTTTTTGAATCTCTTGTTGAGTTCCTCACATACTTCACGGTCATTTCTTGTTGTCTCTCCTCCTTCCTTCCTTAGCCTGATTACCTGGTCCTTGACTGTTGTTTTCCTCATGATGTGGCTGTACAACAGCTTCGTGTCAGATTTGCTTTTGCTGCTATGTCGTTTTCATATTGTCGTTGGGCCTCCCTTCTTATCTGTGCATATTCATTTCTGGCTCTACGACTGCTCTCCTTATTCTCCTGGGTCCTTTGCCTTCTATTTTTCTTCCATTCCCTAGCACACTTGGTTTTTGCCTCCCTGCACCTTTGGGAGAACCATGGGCTCTTCCTGGCTTTTTCATTAATCCTGTTTCCCTTGAGTACAAACCTCTCCTCAGCCTCCTTGCACATTGTTACTAGATATCCCATCATCTCATTAACTGGCTTCCCTGCCAGTTCTCTGTCCCACTGAACCCCGTTCAGGAAGTTCCTCATTCCTGTGTAGCCCCCTTTGTTGTAGTTTGGCTTCATTCTTCCTGGCCTTCCTGCTTCCCCCTCCACTTGTAGCTCTACTGTGTATTCGAAGCTTAAAACCACATGATCGCTGTTCATAAGAGGTCTTTCATATGTGATGTCCTCAATATCTGCACTACTCAAGGTGAATACTAGGTCCAGTCTTGCTGGTTCATCTTCTCCTCTCTCTCTTGTAGTGTCCCTTACGTGTTGGTACATGAAGTTTTCCAGTACCACCTCCATCATTTTAGCCCTCCATTTGTCTTGGCCCCCATGTGGCTCCAAGTTCTCCCAATAGATCTCCTTGTGGTTAAGTCACCCATGATTAGGAGCTTTGCCCTGCATGCATGAGCTCTTCTGGCCACTGCAGCCAGTATGTCAACCATCGCTCTATTGCTCTTGTCATACTCTTGCCTTGACCTCCTGCTGTTCTGTGGTGGATTATACATCACTGCAATTACCACCTTGGGACCTCCAGAGTAAAGCGTTCCCGCTATGTAATCGCTTGTTTCTTCGCTGTCTCCTCTCTCCAGCTCATCAAAATTCCATCGATTTTTGATCAGCAGTACAACTCCTCCACCCCCCCTGTTCCCTCTGTCTTTCCTCAGGATCTGGTATCCCATTGGAAAGATGGCATCTGTTATCATACCTGTTAGCTTGGTTTCTGTGTGTGTGCATGTGTGTGTGTGTGTGTGTGTGTGTGTGTGTGTGTGTGTGTGTGTGTGTGCGTGTGTGTGAGTGTGTGTGTGTGTGTGAGTGTGTGTGCGTGTGTGAGTGTGTGTGCGTGTGTGTGCGTGTGTGTGTGTGTGTGTGTGTGTGTGTGTGTGTGTGTGTGTGTGTGTGTGTGTGTGTGTGTGTGTGTGTGTGTGTGTATGTGTGTGTGTTCACCTAATTGTGGTTCAGGGGTCGATTCACAGCTCCTGGTCCCCACCTTTTCACTGGTTGCTACTAGGTCCTCTCTCTCCCTGCTCCTTGAGCTTTATCATACCTCATCTAAAACTATGTATGGATCCTGCCTTTACTTCGTCACTTTCCAGTCTATTCTACTTCCTGACAACTCTGGGTGAAGAAATACTTCTTAACATCCCTCTGACTCATATGAGTCTTCAACTTCCAGTTGTGATCCCTGTTGCTGTGTCCCATCTCTGGAGCATCATGTCTATGTCCACTTAGTCAATTCCTCGCAGTATTTTATATGTAGTTATCAAGTCCCCCTAACCTTCGTGTCCTTCAGTGTTGTCAGGTCCATTTTCTTTAAGAGCTCTTCGTAGGACATATATCCATTAGCTCTGGGACTAGCCTCTTTGCAAACCTTTCCACTTGCTTGACCAGGAGAGGGTTCCAGACTGGTGCTGCACACTCCAATATGGGCCTGACGTACACTGTGTACAGAGTCTTCAACGATTCCTTACTGAGGTATCGGAACGTTATTCTTATGTGATCATATGCTGCATCAGTTATCTGGAAGGTGTTTGCCTCAAGAGATGTAGCTTGATTAATGATACTCAGCATGGATTCACAAGAGGCCGGTCTTGTCTAACTAATTTATTAACTTTCTTCAGTAAAGCTTTTGAGGCTGTTGACCACAATAAAGAATTTGATATTATTTACTTAGATTTTAGTAAGGCTTTTGATAGAGTTCCGCACCATAGACTGTTAAAGAAAGTGGCAGCTCATGGCATTGGGGGAAAAGTGCTCTCGTGGATCGAGTCATGGCTCACTGACAGGAAGCAGAGAGTGTCCATAAATGGGGTTAAATCCGAGTGGGGATCTGTAACAAGTGGCGTTCCACAGGGATCAGTCTTGGGCCCGTTGTTGTTTTTTAATATATATCAATGATCTTGATGAGGGAATTACTAGTGATATGAGCAAATTCGCCGATGACACAAAGATAGGTAGGATAATTGATTCAAACGTAGATGTTAGGGAACTTCAGGAGGATTTAAAAAAACTCTATTCTTGGTCAGAAAAGTGGCAGATGCAGTTCAATGTAGTAAATGCAAGGTTCTGAAGCTTGGGAGTGCCCATAACCCTAGTACTTAAAAATTTAAAATGATGTAGACTTAGCCATACAGATTACGAAAAGGACTTGGGGGTTATGGTGAGCAGCAACCTTAAACCAAGACAGCAATGCCTAAGCGTACGTAATAAGGCAATAGATTACTGGGATTTATATAAAGAAGTTGTAAGGGCAACAGAAGCCCCAGAGGTCATACTGCAGCTTTATACATCATTAGTAGGCCTCACCTTGATTATGCAGCTCAGTTCTGGTCTCCGTATTACAAAATGGACATAAATTCGTTAGAAAACATTCAGCGTAGGATGACTAAATTAATACATAGCATCAGAAATCTTCCTTATGAAGAAGATTGAAGACTCTTAAGTTACATTCACTTGTTAGACGAAGAATGAGAGGAGACCTGATCGAAGTGTATAAGTGGAAGATAGGTATTAATAAAGGGGATATTAATAAGGTCTTGAGGATGTCTCTCCAAGAGAGAACGCGCAGTAATGGATTTAAATTAGATAAGTTTAGATTTTAGAAAGGACATCGGAAAGTATTGGTTTGGAAATAGGGTAGTTGATGAGTGGAACAGTCTACCTAGTTGGGTTATTGAGGCTGGGACTTTGGGTAGTTTCAAATCTAGGTTGGATAAGTACATGAGTGGGATGGGTTGGATTTGAGTGGGACTTTCACATCAGAGCTTATTTCTTGGGTGGCATTGAAAATTGGGTAGGGCAAATGTTTTGTTAGTGGGATGAATTGTAAAGGACCTGCCTAGTATGGGCCAGCAGGCCTCCTGCAGTGTTCCTCCTTTCTTATGTTCTTATGTTCTTATGTTCTTATGCTTTGTATTATGCTAATCCCAAGATCCTTTTCCTGGAGTGAGGCTTGAAGTCTTTGGTCCCTAGCCTGCCTTCCCTGATCTTCATGACTTTGCATTTGGTGAGGTTAAATTCCAGGAGCCAATTACTGAACCAGGCTTGCTTGCAGTCTGATCAGGTCCCTTTGTAGTTCTCATCAACTTCACATCATCTGCAAACAGGGGCACTTTTGAGACTATGCCTTCAGATGTCATCCACAAATACCACAAACAGCACCGGTCCTTGGACTGGCACTTGTGCAACCCCTCACGTCACAAGCGCCCACTCTGACATCTCCTCATGTACCATGACTCATTGTTGCCTCACTGTCAGATATTCTCTGATCCAATGAAGCATCTTTCCAGTTATTCGTACCCCATCCTCTAGCATTTGCAGTCATCTCATTCGAAGGACTGTGTCGAAAACCTTCTTGCAGTCCAAGAAAATGCAATCTACTTACCCCTCTCTCTCCTGTCTTAATTTCGTTACTTTGTCATAAAACTCCAGAAGGTTTGTAACATAGGATTTCCCTTCTCTGCAACCGTGCTGGTTGTCGTGTATAAACTTGATACTTCCTAGGTGATCCACAAGTCTCCTCCTGATAATCTTTTCCATGACTTTGCATACTTTACATATCAGTGACACTTGTCTGCAGTTTAATGCGTCATGTCTGTCAACTCTCTTAAAAATTCGGACTATGTTTGCCGTCTTCCACACCTCATGTGGTTGCCGAGTTTCAATGGATGTGTTGAAGATTTTTGTTAGTGGTACACACAATTTCTCTTCTCCTCCTCTATGGACCAACGGAGAGATGTTAGGTCCCACCGCCTTTGAGGTATCTCGTTCACTTTGCAACGTCTTCACCTCCTCCTCGGGTGTATGTATTTCGTGCAGCAGTTGTTCATGTATCCTTTGTTTGTGTACCCTACTATACCGGCTTTCCAGTATGCTTCCTATCTCCCCTGTAAATATTTCTTTAAATGTCATGTTGAGTTCCTCACATACTTCTCTGCCGTTTCTTGTGAGCTCCCCTCCTTCCTTCCTCAGTCTGATTATCTAGTTATTGACTGTTGTTTTCCTCCTGATGGGGCTATACAACAGCTTCAGACTTTGCTTTCGAAGCTATGTTACTCTCGTATTGCCGCTGGAACTCCCTTTTTGTCTGTGCACATTCATTTCTGGATCTATGACTAATCTCCTTACTTTCCTGGGTCCTTAGTATGTAGTAATTTTTCCATTCACTAGAACACTTAGTTGTTGCTTCTCTACACCTTAGGGAGAACCAATTGCTCGTTCTGATCTTCGCATTATTTCTTTTGCCCTTGGGAACGAACCTCTTCTCTGCCGCCTTGTATTTTATTGTCACGTAGTCCATCATGTCGTTTACTGATTTTCCTATCAATTCTCCTTCTTACTGAACCTCTTGCAGGAAATTCCTCATGTCCATCTAGGCTTCCCCTGTAGTTTGGCTTCTCCCATCCTTTTCCTGCTTCCTTCTCCCCTTGGAACTCTACTATGTATTCGAAGCTCAGAACCACATGATCACTAACTCCGAGGGGCCTTTTGTATGTGATGTCCTCGATGTCTGAACTTCTGAAGGTAATTACAAGGCCCAGCCTTGCTGGTTCATCCTCTCCTCTCTTTCTCTCTGGAAGTGCCCTAACATGTTGATGTATGAGGTTTTCCAGTACCACCTCCATCATCTGGGCTCTCCAAGCTGCAGGTACCCCATATGGCTCCAGGTTTTCTGGGTCAATTTCCTTGTGATTGAAATCACCCATAACTAGTAATTTGCCTTACCCATGTGAGTCCTTCTGGCCACCTCATCTAGTGTGTCCACCATTGCTGTGTTGCTCTCTTCATATTCTTCTCTTGGCCTCCTGATGTTCTGTAGTGGGTTGTATATTACTGCATTTACCATCTTAATGACCCCAGACTGAATTGTTCCTACTATGTAATCCCTTTTGCCCATTCTGTCCATTCCTTTCATTTCGTCAAATCCCTACCGATTTTTGATGAGCAGTGCAACTTCTCCGTCCTCTCAGCTCCCTCCATCTTTCCTCAGGATCTGATATCTGGATGGAAACATCGCATTCATTATCATGCCCGTGAGTTTCTTCTTAATTCTTTCATGCCACTAATCACATTTATTTGCTATTCTGTCCATCTGTGTACCAAACCATGAATTTCCTTACTAATACTGTGGTTTGGGGGGTACATTAGGGTTTGGGTAGTAGGAGACCTGGCAATGTATTATGGGTAGTTGCTGTGAAGGTGGAGCTTGGGAAGCAGGGGCTCTCCTGCCCATCTCCATCCTTGTCTCTTTCCTCCTTGCATCTTTGTACCGCTTGTACCCTCTACTGTCTTTCTTCTCGGGTTTTGCCGTGGTCGAAGTACACTATGTTAATGTGCCCCTTAGTCATGCTTTCTCTGGTAGGATCCTGTTTCTCACCATCTCTGACCTGAAAATTACTTTGACTGGCAGGTTTGTGTGTGTATGTGTGTGTGTGTGTATGCTTTGGTACTCACCTAATTGTGGTTGCAAGGGTGGAGCCATAGATCCTGGCCCCAACTCTTCATTGGTTGCTACTCACCCTAAGATGTGTGTGTGTACTCACCTATTTGTGGTTGCAGGGGTCGAGTCCTAGCTCCTGGCCCCGCCTCTTCACCGGTTGCTACTAGGCCCTCTCTCTCCCCGCTCCATGAGCTTTATCAAACCTCGTCTTAAAACTGTGTATGGTTCCTGCCTCCACTACGTCATTTTCTAGGCTATTCCGCTGCCTTACAACTCTATGACTGAAGAAATACTTCCTACTATCTCTCTGACTCATTTGTATCTTCAACTTCCAATTGTGGCCTCTTGTTTCTGTGTCCCCTCCCTGGAACATCCTGTCTTTGTCCACCTTGTCTATTCCACGCACTATTTTATATGTCGTTATCATGTCTCCCCTGACCCTCCTGTCCTCCAGTGTCGTCAGGCCGATTTCCCTTAATCTTTCTTCATAGGACATTCCCCTTAGCTCTGGAACTAACCTTGTCGCAAACCTTTGTACTTTCTCTAGTTTCTTGACGTGCTTTATCAAGTGCGGGTTCCAAACAGGTGCTGCATACTCCAGTATGGGCCTGACATACACGGTGTACAGTGTCTTGAATGATTCCTTACTAAGGTATCGGAATGCTGTTCTCAGGTTTGCCAGGCGCCCATATGCTGCAGCATTTATCTGATTGATGTTGCTTCCGGAGACATGCTCGGTGTTATACTCACCCCAAGATCTTTCTCCTTGAGTGAGGTTTGCAGTCTTTGGCCACCTAGCCTATACTCTGTCTGTGGTCTTCTGTGCCCTTCCCCTATCTTCATGACTTTGCATTTGGCAGGATTAAATTCGAGAAGCCATTTGCTGGACCAGGTGTCCAGTCTGTCCATGGTCTCTTTGAAGTCCTGCCTGGTCCTCATCAGATTTAATTCTCCTCATTAACTTCACATCATCTGCAAACAGGGACACTTCCGTCATGTCGTTCACATATACCAAAAATAGCACTGGTCCTAGGACCGACCCCTGTGGGACCCCGCTCGTCACAGGTGCCCACTGTGATACATCATTACGTACCATGACTCGTTGTTGCCTCCCTGTCAGGTATTCTCTGATCCATTGCAGTGCCCTTCCTGTTATATGCGCCTGATGCTCTAGCTTCTGTACTAATCTCTTGTGAGGAACTGTGTCATAGGCCTTCTTGCAGTCCAAGAAGATGCAATCAACCCACCCCTCTCTCTCTTGTCTTACTTCTGTTATTTTATCATAAAACTCCAGAGGTTTGTGACACAGGATTTGCCTTCCGTGAATCCGTGCTGGTTGGCATTTATACTCCTGTTCCGTTCCAGGTGCTCCACCACTCTCCTCCTGATAATCTTCTCCATAATTTTGCATACTATACACGTCAATGACACAGGTCTATAGTTTAGTGCCTCTTTTCTGTCTCCTTTTTTAAAATGGGAACTACATTTGCCGTCTTCCATACCTCAGGTAGTTGCCCAGTTTCCAGGGATGTGTTGAAGATTGTGGTAAGTGGCACGCACAACATATCTGCTCCCTCTCTAAGGACCCACGGGGAGATGTTGTCCGGTCCCATTGCCTTTGAGGTATCGATGTCCCTTAGCAGTTTCTTCACCTCCTCCTCATCTGTATGTATGTCGTCCAACACTTGTTGGTGTATTCCTTGCTGGTGCCCCCATCTGGTCTGTCCCCCCAGAGTCCTTCCTGTCTCTACTGTAAATACTTCCTTAAATCTCGTGTTGAGCTCCTCACATACCTCTTGATCGTTTCTTGTGAGTTCTCCACCTTCTTTCCTCAGCCTTATCACCTGGTCCTTGACTGTTGTCTTCCTCCTAATGTGGCTATACAGCAGTTTCGGGTCAGATTTGACTTTCGATGCTATGTCGTTTTCATACTGTCGCTGGGCCTCCCTCCTTATCTGTGCATACTCGTTTCTGGCTCTTCTACTAATCTCCTTTTTTTCCTGGGTCCTATGCCTCCTGTACCTTTTCCATTCTCTGTTGCACTTAGTTTTTGCCTCCCTACACCTTCGGGTAAACCAAGGACTCGTTTTGGTCTTCCTATTATTTCTGTTTCCCTTGGGAACAAAACTTTCCTCTGCCTCCTTGCACTTTGTTGCCACATATTCCATCATCTCGTTTACTGATTTTCCTACCATTTCTCTGTCCCACTGAACCTCCTGCAGGAAGTTTCTCATACCTGTGTAGTCCCCCCTTTTATAGTTTGTCCTGTCCCCTTCAGTTCCTGTTACCTTCTCCACTTGTAACTCTACTATATAGTCAAAACTCAGAACCACATGATGGCTAGCCCCAAAGGGGGGCCTCTCGTAAGTGATGTCCTCAATGTCCGAACTGCTCAGGGTGAACACAAGATCCAGTCTTGCTGGCTCATCCTCCCTCTCTCTCTGGTTGTGTCCCTGACATGTTGATGCATGAGGTTTTCATGTACCACATCCATCATCTTGGCTCTCCATGTTTCGGGACCCCCATGTGGCTCCAGGTTTTTCCCAGTCGATCTCCCTGTGGTTGAAATCGCCCATTACCAGTAACTTTGCTCTGCTCGAGTGAGCTCTTCTTGCCACCTCAGCCAGTGTGTCCACCATCACCCTGTTGTTTTCTTCGTACTCCTCTTTTGGGCCTCCTGCAGTTCTGTGGTGGGTTATACATCACTCCAATGACTACTTTATATTCTCCGGACTGAATTGTACCTACAATGTAGTCTCTTTCTCCAATCATGTCCATGCCTTCCATTTCCTCAAATCCCCATCGGTGTTTTATGAGCAGTGCAACCCCTCCTCCCCCTCTACTCCTTCTATCTTTCCTCAGGATCTGATATCCTGTTGGGAAGATTGTGTCTGTTATTGTCTCAGCGAGTTTTGTTTCTGTGACTGCTATGATGTCTGAGGATTTTTCACTGATTCTTTCATTCCACTCCTCATGTTTATTCGTTATTCCATCCACGTTTGTGTACCAAACCTTTAGTTTCTTTTCTATCATTGTGGTCATGCAAGAATATTGGGGTTGGGGGAGCGAGAGCCTTGGTGGGGGCCTATATGGGGCTGTGGTGTAGGTGGGGTTTGTGTTGATGGGGGTGGGGTCAGAATGCCCATAAGGGACAGCTGTTGGGGTGAGGTTTGTGATATGGGGGTTGGTGGGAGAGGGAACAGTGAGTGGGTTGTAGTATAGGTTGCTCAGTTGCGTTGGAATGTCGCGGGTGGAGTCTTTTGGTGGGAGATTCTGTGGGCTGTGTTTGCCCTTCCTCCTGTGTCTGGGTCCTGCTCATTTTAATTGCTTCTCGTTCCTCCTTGCGTCTCTGTACCCTCTCTTTCAGTGTAGTCCTTTCTTCTTGTGTTCTGTCGCGGTCGAGGTATACTCTCTGGTACCCTCTTTGTCCCCCAGTCTTGCTTTCTCTTGCAGAATCCTGGTTCGAACTGATTCTTCCTTGAAAGTTACTCTGACAGGCCGTATCCTTCCACTCGCAAACCACCCAATTCTCTGAAAATTTGTCACCTGGGTCATATTGCCCTCCCCTATTGTTTTCATGATGCCTTCAATCATTTTTATCTCCTCCTGTTTTATTTCTTCAAAGTTGGTCCCCTTGGCTTCTTGGAGCCCGTACACAAAAACTGACCTCGCCCTTTCCTCCTCCCACTGAGTCTCCATCTGCTTCCTCTGAGGCATTTTATTTCTTTCCATTGACATGTTCTTGCCTTCAGTCCCTGTCATATCTGAAACTTCTATTCTCAGTGAACTGTCTTTCCTGACCAGCTGTCCCTTGCTACTGCAGTTGGCTGTTAGAATCTCTGCATATAGCATACCTTCTTTGTCTTCGGACCTGTCGTTTGATCTTAGTGTGCTCATCGTATTTTCCCTGGCCCCACGTGGGTCTGATAGGGCCTTCGTGGATGGCATGTCTCCGTTGTTGCTTACCATCCCCTTGTCTGCGCCTGACTTTGAATTTCCTGATGTCACATCTGAATTGTCATTTGTCTCTCTAATCTGTTTCAGGCTTTGCAGTTTCTCTTCTAAGCACTGTATCCTAGCTTCTGCTGCTAAGACCTGTACTTCCCACTTCCTGCACTCTTCAGCTATCCGCTCCTCCATTTTCTTACCAAGCTCTACTATCTTCCTTCCCCACTCTTCCTCCCTTTTTTGGAGCTCTAACTCCCAGTCTTTCCTCCCTGGTTCTTCTTCCAGATCCCTGGTTTTCCGTCCTCTAAGGCCACCCATTTTTTTTTCTTTTTATTACCACAGACAGAAGGCTAGAGGAGGGAGAGGGTGTGGGGGGGGAGAGAGAAAGGGTAGAAAGAGGGAGAGAGAGGAGAGAGAAAGGGTAGAAAGAGGGAGAGAGAGGAGAGAGTATGGGGGTGAGGGATAAGACCAAGGGGGAGAGAGAGAAATGTGAGGGGGGAGAGAAAGGGTAGAGAGAGGGAGAAAGAGAGGGAGAGGGAGAGGGGGAGAAAGAGAGAGAGGGGGAGAAAGGGGGGCCGGGGAAAAAAAAGGCTATGAGAGAGAGAAAGGGAGAGTTTTGGGGGAGAGAACCCCAAATAGAAGAGAGGGGGGTGAGAGATTGGGTTATGGATTGGGGGGAGAAGGGGGGAGAGAGAGAGGAAGGGGAGAGGGGAGGAGAGAGGAGAGGGAAGGAGGGGGAGAGAGGGGAGAGGAAAAGGAGGGGGAGAGGGGGGAGAAGGGGAGAGAGGGAGAGAGGGGGAGAAAAGAGAGGGGGGGAGAGAGGAAGAGGGAGAGAGAGAGGGAGAGAGGAGGGGGAGAGAGGGGGAAAGGGAAAAGGGGAAAGGAGGGGGGGGAGAGGGAAGAGAGAGGGGGGAAAAGGAGAGAGGGAGGAGAGAGGAGTGAGGAGGGAAAAGGGGGAAAAGGGAGGGGAAGAGAGGGAGGGGAGAGAGGGAGGGGGGAGAGGGAGAGAGAGAGGGAGAGAGAGAGGCAAAGGAAGAGGGAGGGGAGGAGGGGGAGAGAGGAGGGAGAGAGAGGGGGAGAGAGAGAGGGAGTGGAGAGGGAGAGAGAGGGGAGAGAGACGGAGAGAGAGAGGGAGAGGGGAGGGGAGGGGGAGAGGGGGAAAGTGGGGGGGGGAGAGAGAGGGGAGAGAGAGGGAGAGGGGGAGGGGAAAGGGGGAGGGGAGAGGGGGGGAGAGAGGGAGGGGGGGGGAGAGGAGGGGGAAGAGAGAGAGAGAGAGAGGGAGAGAGAGAGGGGGGAGAGGGGGGGAAGAGAGGGGAGGGAGAGAGAGAGGGGTGAGAGAGGGAGAGAGAGAGAGGGAGGGGAGAGAGAGGGGAGAGAGGAGAAAAGAGAGAAAATGAGAGAGGAGGGAGAGAGAGAGGGAGAAAAAGGGATGAGAGAGAGAGGGGAGAGGGGGAGAGAGAGAAAAGGGAGAAGGGGAGAGAGGAGAGAGAGAGAGAGAGAGGGGAGGGAGAGGGAGAGGGGAGAGAGGGGAGAGAGAGAGAGGGGAGAGAGAGAGAGAGGGAGAGAGAGAAGGAGAGAGAGGAGAGTAAAGTGAGTAGGGGGAAAAGGGGGAAAGGGAAAAAGGCTTGAGAGAGGGGAAAAGGGCGGGGGGAGGGAAAAGGTGGGGAGGGAGTGGGGTTGGGGGGGGAAGGCGGAAAAATTTTCCCAAGGATCAGCTGTGTGTACTCCCCTTGTTGGGGTTTTCAGGGGCCCGGAGCCCCCAGCCCCGGGCCCCGGGAGGGGTTTTATGTGTGTGCGCGCGTGTGTGTGTGTGGAGCACGTCGGTTGTTTTATGCCCAGAAATAAAATTCACTTCCGTGTACCGTAATATAAATGAGTACCTTTAAACCTTGAGAGTAGTTCTAAAAATTATAATCTAGCTTTGGGGTTAAAAGTCATTCTTTCACCCAAATTATGTCTACCTTTTATACATGTGTTTTCCCAAAACTTGCTTCTCAGATTGTACTGTCTTTGTGTTTCCCAAAAACCCTTATCTCTCCGAAAATGTTGTCAGGGCTGTTTGTCCCTTTTGCCCCGACTTAATCCTCCTGCCTATTCCTTGTCCTACAATTTTTTTTTCCTCCTACTACTGCTAGGTGTTGGGGGTATGATAATCGCTTTTGGGCCCGGGTTTTTTGATAGCGAGCCCCCAGTTTACTGCAGGGCCGGCTCTACCACCCCAAATTCCGCCAACCACAAAAAAAGGTGTTTTTTTACGTTACCCTCGAGGGGACGTCCATCCGAAGCCTGATGTACGATGCTCGCTGTACGATGCTCGCCCGTACGATGACTCGTACACCTCGCCCCTTTCCCCCATGACTTCTTCGGCTATTTTTTTTCTCGTTGCCCCTTTTTAGTCCCCATTTTTCCCCACTTATCATTGTATACTGTACCTTTTTTAATTTACACTTCACTTTTGGTTTAAATCCCCTAAATTTTTTGGATGACACCCAACCCGTTTGGCGGGGCTAAATCCCCCAGGGTACCCTGCCACCACCTCTGCTTATATATATTTATGTATTTTGTATGTATATATATATATATTATATATATTATATATATATATATATTTTATATAATTTTATAAATATTTTATATATATAATTTTTTATATATATTATATATAATTTTATCCCTTTCGGCTAGCTTGTTCACGCTGTGTGCTACATCACAAATTTTTTCAAATTTGCCACCCTCTCTTAATTCATTTGGTCTTTTTTTTTTATAGGGCCCCTCCTTTTTTACTTTGTTATGTGTAACAATGTGGAACAGGGGCCAACTTTGGCCCCCAAACGAACTGGCACTTTGAAATTTTGTTGTTTTTAATTTTAGGCTTTCTCTCGCCTTTACTTTATTTGTTTTTTCTAAAACATTGGGGTTTTCACTTGTAGGGTTATTCAAATGACTTGGCACTAACCCCTGGTTGCTTTAGCTGCTAAAACCGCCCCAAAAAACACTAAGATTTCGGAGCCTGGGTTGTTGGCCCACTACACTGTTTTCCCCCTACTTTTGTTGGGTTTTGTGTGTGTGGTGTTTTGTGTGTGTGTGTGTGTGGGGTGTGTGTGTGTGTGTATGCATGTACTCACCTAGTACATGCATACACACACGTGTGTACGCGTGTGTGTGTATTTACCTAATTGTGGTTGTGGGGGTCGAATCACAGCTCCACTCCCTGCCTCTTCACTGGTCGCTTCAAGGTCCACTCTCTCCCTGCTCCATGTGCATTATCGTACTTCTTCTTAAAGCTATGTATGGTACCTGTCTCCACAACCTCACTTTCCAGGTTACTCCACTTCCTGACAACTCTCTGTCTAAAGAATTACTGCCTAACGTCCCTGTGGCTCAACTTTCAATTGTGAAATGCTAGTCCTAGGTTCGCTAGTCGCCCATATGCTGCATCAATTATTTCGTTGATGTGTTCCCCATCCTGTTCCTACTCGCCCCCATCCTATTCCTCATCCTCATATCAGACATAGACAGAGATATAACCCACAGCACCGTATCACCCTCTGCAGATGATACTAGGATCTGCATGAGGCTGTCATCTATTGAGGACACGGTTCACCTCCAAGAAGATATAAACAAATTTTTCCGGTGGGCAACGGAAAATAATATGTTCAATGAGGACAAATTCCAATTACTCCGTTATGGAAAACTGGAAGGGATAATAACTGGAACAGAGTATACTACAAACTCTGGCCATACAACTGAGCGGAAAAATAATGTAATGGACGTGGAAGAATTAATGTCTGAGGAACTCACTTTCAAGGATCACAACAGTGCCACGATCACAAGTGCAAAGAAAATGATAGGATGGATAATGAGAACGTTCAAAACGAAAGATGTCAATCCTTTTTAAATCACTTGTTCTTTCTAGGCTGGAACACTGCTGTACATTAACATATACGTTCATAGCAGGTGAAATTGCAGATCTAGAGAGTGTACAGAGAACCTTTACTGCACGTATAAGTTCTGTTAAGCACCTTAACTACTGGGAACGCCTGAAAGCACTTGACTTATACTCGTTGGAACGCAGGAGGGAGAGAGACATCATAATCTACACTTGGAAAATCCTGGAAGGAATTGTCCCGAATCTGCACACAGAAATCACTCCCTACGAAAGTAAAAGACTGGGCAGGCGATGCAAAATACCTCCAATTAAGAGTAGGGGCGCCATTGGTACACTAAGAGAAAACACTCTAAGTGTCCGGGGCCCAAGACTGTTCAACAGCCTCCCACCAAGCATAAGGGGAATTACCAATAAACCCCTGGCTGCCTTCAAGAGAGAACTGGACAGATACCTAAAGTCAGTGCCAGATCCGCCAGGCTGTGGTTTGTACGTTGGACTGCGTGCGGCCAGCAGTAACAGCCTGATTGATAAGGCCCTGATCCACCGGGAGGCCTGGTCGTGGACCGGGCCTCGGGGGCATTGATCCCCGGAATAACCTCCAGGTAGACTTCAGGAAGATGTGCTTAGCATTACATACACTCCAGGATCCTTTACATTGACTGAGGTGTGTAGTCTTTGGCCCTCTAGTCTGTACTCTGTCTTTGGTCTTCTTTGCCTTTCCCTGATCTTTCATGATTTTGCACTTGGTGGGACTGAACTGCAGGAGCCAGTTGCTGGACCACTCTTGAAACTTGTCCAGATCTTTCTGAAGTTCTGCCTTATCCTCTTCCGACTGAATTCTCCTCATTAATTTCACATCGTCTTCGAACATGAACGCTGAGTCTATTCCTTCCATTATGTCATTCACATACCACGAACAGCACCAGTCCCAGGACTGACTCCTGTGAAACTCCGCTTATCACAGGCGCCCACTGACACCTCATCACGTACTATGACTGCGTACTCACCTATTTGTACTCACCTATTTGTGGTTGCAGAGGTCGAGTCATAGCTCCTGGCCCCGCCTCTTCGCTGATTGCTACTAGGTCCTCTCTCCTGCCCATGAGCTCTATCATACCTCGCCTTAAAACTACGTATGGTTCCCGCCTCCACTACGTCACTCTCTAGGCTATTCCATGGCCTGACTACTCTATGACTGAAGAAATACTTCCTAACATCCCTTTGATTCATCTGAGTCTTCAAATTCCAATTGTGACCTCTTGTGTCTGTGTCCCTTCTCTGTAACATCCGTCTTTTGTCCACCTTGTCTATTCCGCTCAGTATTTTATATGTCGTTATCATGTCTCCCCTGACCCTCCTGTCCTCCAGTGTCGTCAGGCCGATTTCCCTCAACCTTTCTTCGTAGGACAATCCCCGTAGCTCTGGGACTACTCTTGTTGCAAACCTTTGCACTTTAAATAATTTCTTGACGTGCTTGACTAGGTGTGAATTCCAAACTGGTGCTGCATACTCAAGTATGGGCCTGACGTAAATGGTATACAGAGTCTTGAACGAATCCTTACTGAGGTATCGGAACGCTATCCGTAGGTTTGCCAAGCGCCCGTATGCTGCAGCAGTTATCTGATTGATGTGCGCCTCAGGAGATATGCTCGGTGTTATACTCACCCCCAGATCTTCTTCTTTGAGTGAGGTTTGCAGTCTTTGGCCATCTAAACTATATTGTGTCTACAGTCTTCTTTGCCTTCCCCAATCTTCATGACTTTGCATTTGGCAGGGTTAAACTCAAGGAGCCCGTTGCTGGCCAGGCTTGTAGCCTGTCCAGGTCTCTTTGTAGTCCGTGATCACTCCCATTTTATTCTTCTCATTAAAATTCACATCATTTTATACAAGGCACTTTTTGTCTATCCCCTTCGTTATGGGTTT
>NW_026471318.1:0-12097 GCF_026875155.1 Cherax quadricarinatus | reverse complement strand
AAAACCATCTTCCTCACCAACTATGCTGCTTCCCCACCACCCACACTGTGTTACCCACCAACCATGCTGTCTTCCCTGCCAACCATGCAATCTTCACCACTAACCATGCTATCATCCCCACTAACCATGCTGTCTTCCCCACCACCCACATGGAAATAAACCACTTTGCCTGACTTTTTTGGGTTATCCTAGGTTCTATACACATATGCTGCTATGTATGATAGTCTATGTAACTGCATTTGTGTATACCTGAATAAACTAACTTTTCTTTGAGACATTGGAAAATATGAGTTTCCTCTTTCACTGTGGTGCAACTGAACATGAACGAGATAGCCCAGTACCAGAGGTGGAAGGTTGATGGTTGTCTTGGTTTTTGGCACTGTTTCTGGTATCCTTTGCATTGCTTTTGGTCACAAACTCCTCAAAACTATGAAATTCATCTTCATTGACATTTCTGTCTGAGGTTAGAACTATCACTTGGGAAGGGAAGAGTCCCAATTCACTGGGGAGTGAGGTATTCTTTACCGCTAGGTATGATAAACAAGGTGTACTGAATTGGCACTCCCACAATGCACTGCGGCCTCCTCGATTTTTTTATACTGTGCACACTGACAACACAGACCCATTCTCTCACATGTAGGTCTACCAGCTTTTCTCCTGCTAGATATGAACCTGCTAGAATTTTACCGTAATACTACTGCACCAACACTGGCTTGTATGACTCACGAAATCGTAATGACACGATTGCAAACAAACCATACCACGGGCGGGATTGAACCCGCGGTCAGAGAGTCTCAAAACTCCAGACCGTCGCGTTAGCCACTGGACCAGCTAGCCACAATAAGATTCGTCCAACTAGGTTTATTTCTACACCATAGGAAGGTTAGAACAGGCACCACTGTGACCACAAATGCAAGTGGTCACAGTGGTGCCTGTGCTAACCTTCCTATGGTGTAGAAATATACCTAGTTGGACGAATCTTATTGTGGCTAGCTGGTCCAGTGGCTAACGCGACGGTCTGGAGTTTTGAGACTCTCTGACCGCGGGTTCAATCCCGCCCGTGGTATGGTTTGTTTGCAATCGTATCATTACGATTTCGTGAGTCATGTTGACGGCATTGAGGGGACTTGAGCTAGAGTTCATTATGGCCACGCTGGCTGGAGATTCGTCTGTAAAAACTTGCATTTGTGATCACAGTGGTGCCTGTGCAAACCTTCCTATGGTGTAGAAATATACCTAGTTAGACGAATCTTATTGTGGCTAGCTGGTCCAGTGGCTAACGCGACAGTCTGGAGTTTTGAGACTCTCTGACCACGGGTTCAATCCCGCCCGTGGTATGGTTTGTTTGCAATCGTGTCATTACGATTTCGTGAGTCATGTTGACGGCATTGAGGGGACTTGAGCTAGAGTTCGTCACAGCCACGCTGGCTGGAGATTCGTCTGTAAAAACTTGCATTTGTTGTCACAGTGGTGCCTGTGCTAACCTTCCTATGGTTTAGAAATATACCTAGTTAGACGAATCTTATTGTCGCTAGCTGATCCAGTGGCTAACCGACGGTCTGGAGTTTTGAGACTCTCTGACCGCTGGTTCAATCCCACTCATGGTATGGTTTGTTTCACTGGCTTGTAAGCCGTAATATTATGGCACTGACAGTGAAAGGGTTAAGTAGCGATTTAGTTATGTTGGTGACTAGAAAATTTGGGGGTAATCAGGCGACAGTGGCGGGCGGCAGCAGCGGCATCCTAGCAGCTCTTTTTCTTCAAAAAACCATTGCTCATCAAAGCTTGTGAGGGCCTAATTGAAGGTACAACTACATGAACCCACGTAGACCAAAAAATGACCCAAGAATACTAAGAATGTAACCCAACTCTTGACAAAATAGAAGATCTGAGGAAGACAGCCTGCTAACCCAAAACCACTGCCCCCGTGCCAGCCCAATCACTTAACCCAAGCTCAGGGAAATCAAGCCTTCTCCTCCATAGCTACACAGTATTCTACTTTAATGATGCTATGAAAGGATATCGCAGAAGAAACAACATCAGTTAGAAAAGAATAACCCCAAAGGACCCTAGAACTCAACATGTCTACCAGCAAGATGCCGGTGTATCATCAACCCCCCCTCCCACCACCACCCAGGAAACAACAACAAACATGGCTGACTCCCCCTCCAACTCCACTCCCTTCAAAGGATTCACCCATGATTACTCAGGTATGATTATTCCTGACAATATCAGGGACTACATCGTCGCTCTAGAGAGCGAAATCAAAGATATTAACCCCTTCAGGGCCCAAAGGTCAAAATCTGAAGTGGTGTTTTCCAATGTCCAAGAAATTTCGAAAAAAAAAAAAAAATTTTTTTTCTTACAGAGTTAAAGAGAAATATTTTTGTGAAGGTAATAAGACAAAAAAAAATTTCTGATCAGTACTTACCGAGATACAGTGGCGAGAAGTAGCCCCAAAATGACCATGTGGGGGGCAACATCAGTGACTTCCGCAAAATCCCTTTTTTTTATTTTACATTTTTTATACTTTTTTCTTTTCTTTTCTAATTTTTTTTCTTTTTCAAATTTAACATTTGTGGTCTGTGGACCGTATAATGTATATTGTATAAGTGTACACTCTTTAAATTTTTCCATGCAATAACTGCACAAATTTGTTTATCATTATATTGCTTGCAAAACTTGTTTACAAGTTTATTGGGTTTATCCTAGGATTTTATACATATGCTGCTATGTATGATAATCTATGTAATTGTATTTCTGTATACCTGAATAAACTTATTCAAGTGCATGTGGCATCATAAGTAAGTTTATTTAGTTATACACAAATAAAGTTACATAGTATATCTACTTAGCAGCATATGTGCAAAAAAGGTATAAAATACCGACAAATATGAAAGTTAAGACACATGTGCAACATCTGATATCTTTATTGTAGAGGTTTTTGCCATCCAGTGGCTTTATCAATACAGATTCTAGGACATAATGGGAAAGACAGTAGAACTATATACAAAAGATGAGGTAATCAGTCCCTCAGCCTGGAGTTAGTGTTAAACAGCATCGTGGTGGAGGAGAATCTGGAGAAAACCGCAAGAAGGGACTGGCGGTTATATAGGCGTCAGTGGATAAGGCCGGGCAGAAAACAGAGGGCATAGTCACTGGTAGGCGGGATTCCCCAGGGGAAAGTAGGTCATTCCAAAAGAGATGGGTTAGTTGCAGCAGCCGTGAAGAAGGTCTTGTAGATGCCCTCTGAACCAAGATTCCATGATGTTGCAGTGTCTGACAAGTTGTGCAAGAAAAGGTATAAAATACCGACATATATGAAATTTAAAGGGACACATGTGCAACATCTGGATATCTTTATTGTAGACGTTTCCCCATCCAGTGGCTTTATAAATACAGATTCTAGGACATAATGGGAAAGACAGTAGAACTATATACAAAAGATGAGGTAATCAGTCCCTCAGCCTTGGAGTTAGTGTTCACAGCATCGTGGGTGGAGGAGAATCTGGAGCAAAGGCAAGAAGACTGGCGGTTATATAGGCGTCAGTGGTAAGGCGGGCGCAGACGAGGGCATAGTCATGGTAGGCGGGTTTCCCCCAGTGGAAGTAGGTCCTTCCCAAAGAGATGGGTTAGTTGCAGCAGCCAGGAAGAAGGTCTTATAGGAGAGGAGTTGGAAATGAATGGTTGTCCAGGGCAATTGGTGTCAATTGCTGGCTGGACAAAAAAACTGTAAGAAAATGCGGAAAACAACTTAATTTACAACTGGGACTCTTCTATGGCGGAAATGACATGTATGCCAGGGATGGGGTTCATTATCTAGGTCTGGGGGGGTAGCACTGGCAACTGCAGTGGAGGGAGCAGTTGGGACTTTAAACTAGGAATAGTTAGGGGTATGGGTTTTGGCAGGAAAACAGTGAAGCCCCCAGTGTAGTAATATTACGGGGTTCTAGGGGAACTAGTAATAAAGCAGAACGAGGTAGATAAGGGAAAAAAGCCAGGGACTTTGGGTGATATGGACAGTAATAGGTTTAGTAGAAAAACAGAAATGAGCAAGGAAGGGTAAAGAGAAAAGAGAGTCTTTCAATGTTTATTATGCTAATTGCCATTTGTGCTAGGAATAAGATGGACGAGTGAGATTAGTTGCTAGTGCAGGTAAATTGATGTATTTGCCTTAACTGAGACGTGGTTTAATTCAAAAAGTCGGGACATGCCTGCGGAATGTCATATTCAGGGTTTTAAATTGTTCCAAGTAGATAGAAGTATCGGGAAGGGGGGTGGGGTGGCATTGTATGTCCGAGATCGCTTGAACTGTTGCATAAAAACGGGTTTTTAAGTCTGAAGTAACACATACAGAGTCTGTTTGGATAGAATTTTCAGAGGGGCATGAAAAACTGATTTTAGGAGTGATTTTACCGTCCCCCAAACTTAGATAGGGACCAAGGGAGACTACTATGGGAGGAAATTGTTAAGGCCACAAGGCACGATAATGTAGTAATTCTAGGAGACTTTAACTTTAGTTTTTATTGATTGGAATTTCTTGACTGGGAATTTAGAATCATACGACTTCTTAGAAGTGGTTCAGGATTGTTTTTTGAAGCAGTTTGTGACAGAACCTAAAAGGGGAAATAACCTGCTTGACTTAGTTATGGCAAACAATGAATCCCTTGTTAATAATTTTAGAAATTTCAGAGGAACTGGGTGCTAGCGACCACAAATCAATTACATTTAGCATTGAATGGAAGTATGATAGTAGCGATAACTCAGTAACAGTCCCAGATTTTCACTTAGCAGATTACGATGGCTTAGAGAACACTTATCATCTGTTGACTGGGGTAACGAAGTGAGCTATCAATATGACAGTTTTCTGAACACTATACCTGCTGCTCAAAGAATGTTTATCCCATATAAAGAAATTAGATCAAATAGAAATGACCCAAAATGGATGAATAATAAAGGGTCAAATATCTACTAGGGCATAAGAAAGGAATTTATAGGCGTATCAAAAGAGGTGAGGGTCATCTTATGAATCAGTATATTGACATTAAGAGGGACATTAAAAAGGGGATAAGAAAAGCTAAAAGGGACTATGAAAATTAAAGTTGCTAGGGGTTCTAAAACTAACCCAAAACGTTTTTCCAGGTCTATAGAAACAAAAGTTAGAGATAAGATAGGTCCCCTTAAAAATAACTATGGGCACCTTACTGACAAAAGGAATGAAATGTGCTCGATTTTTAATAATTATTTTCTCTCAGTTTTTAAAACAGGAAGACACTAACAATTTTCCAGTAATTAATTTTTATAGTGGGCTAGAAGAAAATAAATTATGTAACATCACAGTCACTAGTGAAATGGTTTTTGAAGCAGATAGACAGACTGAAGCAAAATAAGTCGCCGGGTCCTGATGAGGTTTTTTCAAGGGTTCTTAAGGAATGCAAAATGGAACTCTGTGAACCATTAAACTAATATTTTTAATTTATCTCTTCAAACAGTGTAGTGTCTGATATGTGGAAGATGGCTAATGTGGTTCCTATTTTTAAAAAAAGGGGACAAGTCGTTACCCTCAAATTACCACCCAATAAGCCTGACCTCAATTGTAGGCAAATTACTAGAGTCAATTATAGCTGATATTATAAGAAGCCATCTCGATAAGCATAGCTTTATTAATGATACTCAGCATGGATTAAAAAGAGGCCGGTCTTGTCTAACTAATTTATTAAATTTCTTCAGTAAAACTTTTGAGGCTGTTGACCACGATAAAGAATATAATATTATTTACTTAGATTTTAGTAAGGCTTTTGATAGTGTTCCGTACCATAGACTGTTAAAGAAAGTGGCAGCTCATGGCATTGGGGGAAAAGTGCTCTCGTGGATCGAGTCATGGCTCACTGGGCAGGAAGCAAAAGTGTCCCATAATGGGGTTAAATCCGAGTTGGGATCTGTAACAAGTGGCGTTCCACAGGGATCAGTCTTGGGCCTGTTGTTGCTTATAATATATATCAGTGATCTTGATGAGGGAATTACTAGTGATATGAGCAGATTCGCCGATGACACAAAGATAGGTAGGATAATTGATTCAAACGTAGATGTTATGGAACTTCAGGAGGATTTAAACAAACTCTATTCTTGGTCAGAAAAGTGGCAGATGCAGTTCAATGTAGATAAATGCAAGGTTCTGAAAACTTGGGAGTGCCCATTTAACCTAGTACTTATAAGTTAAATGATGTAGACTTAGCCATACAAGATTGCAAAAAGGACTTGGGGTTATGGTGAGCAGCAACCTTAAACCAAGACAGCAATGCCTAAGCGTACGTAATAAGGGGAGTAGATTACTGGGATTTATATCAAGAAGTGTAAGCAACAGAAGTCCCGAGGTCATACTGAAACTTTATACAATCATAACCAGAGACCAAACAAAACGTTAAATCGTCAATCCTAACCAGCCTGTAAGAAGGGCAAAAAAAAAATTTTATTATGAGAACAGATTATCCAACTTACGAGGTGATATAAAAAAGACCTGGAAAACCCCATCAGAAATTCTAGGAAAAAAAAAGATATCACGAAATAGCGAAATAAATTAGCAAAATCAGATGAACCCCCCAAATCCCACCAACAGAAACAGCAAACAGACTCAATGATTTCTTCTCCACTATAGGACAAAACCTTGCCAATAAAATCCAAGCTCAGATACCCCACCAAATGACTACCTCACCGGCAACTACCCGAACACACTGTTCCTAGCTCCGACTAACCCATACGAAGTCTCCCTTATTATCAACACACTAAAAAACAAGGCAGGAGTTTTAAAAATACCTTACCACCCTTTATATACAAAAAAGTGTCACAAGTGCTATCACCAATCATTGCAACACTCTTTAACAAATCCATTGAATCCTCCACCTTCCCTACAGTACTCAAATAGCAAGGGTCACCCCGATCCACAAAGGAGGAGACCAAACAGAGTTGAATAACTATAGGCCAATATCCAACTTACACCCTCTCTCAAAAATCTTCAAAAAAATTAATTCATAAACGAATTACTCCTACCTTATCTCCCAAAACATACTCAACCCCTGCCAATTTGGATTCAGGCCTAATAAAAATACTAATGATGCTATTATACACATGCTAGAACATATATACACTGCAATAGAGAAAAAAGAAGTCCCACTGGGGATCTTCATTGACTTACGTAAAGCTTTTGATACAGTTGACCATGACTTGCTCCACGTAAAATTGTCACACTATGGTATAAGAGGGCACTCCCTCAACTACCTCAAGTCATACCTCAGCAACAGAAGCCAATATGTGTATGCAAATGGGCAAACTCCTCTGCACAACCAATTACAGTTGGTGTCCCACAGGGAAGTGTCCTTGGCCCTCTTCTCTTTCTCCTATACATAAATGACTACCAAATGCTTCGCAATTACTCAAACCCACACTATTTGCAGATGACACTACATACGTCTTCTCCCACCCGAGCCCAGTCACGCTAGCCAATACTGTAAATCCGAATTACAGAAAATATCTACCTGGATGAGAAACTAACAAACTTACACTAAACATTGACAAAACCTACTTCATTCAGTTTGGTAACAGAGCTACAGATGTCCCTCTTAACATAATGATAAACGGATCACCTATCACAAAGCTAACAGAGGGGAAAATTCTTAGGAATCCACCTTGATAATAGACTCAAATTTCATACACATATACAACAAATTTCTAAAAAAATTTCCAAGACTGTAGGCATACTATCGAAGATACGGTACTATGCTCCACAGTCAGCCCTCCTGGCCCTATATCACTCTCTTATTTACCCCTATCTCACCTATGGAATTTGTGCATGGGGCTCAACAACAAGTGACCATCTCAGACCACTAATTACTCAACAAAAGGCTGCAGTTAGAATGATAACAAATTCTCACTATAGGCAGCACACTCCACCAATATTCAATACACAAAACCTCCTCACCATACAAAAACATCCATACTTACTACTGCACCTATTACATCATAGAACACTTAACTCTGATATTAACCCTCCCCTCAAAACACCCTCCTTGCCAACCTCAACAGAACACATGACCATAACAAAAGGGCACAGATCACTTTTTGATGTTCCTCGTGTCCATCTCACACTATGTAAAAACTCAATGCACATAAAAGGCCCTAAAATCTGGAATTTCATTACCTGTAAATATAAAAGAAACACTACCTTTTTTATAAATTCAAGTCTCTTCTCAAAGATCACTTACTCACCCAAAAACCAAATAAATACTGAATAATGAACCTTAAAAATTGTATATCTTAAATGTTTCTCACAATTATATCACATAAATTTAAACCTAAAACCCAATCTAACTTTATTATTTTTTAAATACACTACCTAACAGAATACTCCATTCACTGAATGTACAAAAATGCATACAACCATATGACCTGTCTTTGTAATACTCACTTGTGCTTTATAGTAACCTGTTTACATTAATGTTTTATCACGATTTCATCATTGCTTGTTAATCTTAAGTTAATTTTAAGCCAGCCCATAATGCTATGCATAGTATAAGTGGCTTTGGCATACTGCTTTACCTGTATTTGTTGTACCTCTGTATGTGTGCCTCAATTTTTAAATAAATAAATAAAAAAATTTAAAATAAATTAGTAAGGGCCTCACCTAGTTTATGCAGCTCAGTTCTGGTCTCCATATTACAGAATGGAATAAATTCGTTAGAAAACTTTCAGCGTAGGATGACTAAATTAATACATAGCTTAGAAAATCTTCCTTATGAAGAAAGATTGAAGACTCTTAAGTTACATTCACTTTTTTAGACGAAGAATGAGGGGAGACTGATCGAAGTGCATAAGTGGAAGATAGGTATTAATAAAGGGATATTAATAAGGTCTTGAGGATCTCTCTCCAAGAGAGAACCTGCAGTAATGGATTTAAATTAGATAAGTTTAGATTTAGAAAGGACATAGGAAAGTATTGGTTTAGAAATAGGGTAGTAGATGAGTGGAACAGTCTACCTAGTTGGGTTATTGAGGCGGGGACTTTGGGTAGTTTCAAATTTAGGTTGGATAAATACATGAGTGGGAGGGGTTGGATTTGAGTGGGACTTTCACATCAGAGCTTATTTCTTGGGTGGCATTGAAAATTGGGTTGGGCAAATGTTTTGTTAGGGGGATGAATTGTAAAGGACCTGCCTAGTAGGAGCCAACAGGCCTCCTGCAGTGTTCCTCCTTTCTTATGTTCTTATGTTCTTAGATGTCTTCTGAACCAAGATTCCATGATGTTGCAGTGTCTGACAAGTTGTGCAAGAAAGGTATAAAATACCAACAAATATGAAAGTTAAGACACATGTGCAACATCTGGATATCTTTATTGTAGACATTTCACCATCCAGTGGCTTTATCAATACAGATTCTAGGACATAATAGGAAGACAGTAGAACTATATACAAAAGATGAGGTAATCCATCCCTACTTCCATTGGGGAATCCCACCTACCAGTGACTATGCCCTCGTCTGCTGCCCATCCTTATCCACTGAGGCCTATATAACTGCCAGTCTTCTTGCCTTTGCTCCAGATTCTCCTCCACCACGATGCTGTGAACACTAACTCCAAGGCTGAGGGACTGATTACCTCATCTTTTGTATATAGTTTCTACTGTCTTCCAAATTATTGTCCTAAATCTGTATTGATAAAGCCACTGGATGGCGAAACGTCTACAATAAAGATATCCAGATGTTGCACATGTGTCTTAACTTTCATATTTGTCTGTATTTTATACCTTTCTTGCACAACTTGTCAGACACTGCAACATCATGGAATCTTGGTTCAGAGGACATCTACAAGACCTTCTTCACGGCTGCTGCAACTAACCCATCTCTTTGGGAAGGACCTACTTCCACTGGGAAATCCCGCCTACCAGTGACTATGCCCTTGTCTGCTGCCCATCCTTATCCACTGATGCCTATATAACCGCCAGTCTTCTTGCCTTTGCTCCAGATTCTCCTCCACCACGATGCTGTGAACACTAACTCCAAGCCTGAGGGACTGATTATCTCATCTTTTGTATATAGTTCTACTGTCTTCCTATTGTGTCCTAGAATCTGTATTGATAAAGCCACTGGATGGCAAAACGTCTACAATAAAGATATCCAGATGTTGCACATGTGTCTTAACTTTCACATTAGCAGCATATGTTTGGAGAACCTAGGATAGCCCAAAAAAGTCAGACAGACTTATTTCCATTAGGGTCCCTGTACCCTGTACCATATGGTACCATTGTACCATATGATACCATTGTATGACATGGCACCATTGTACCATATGGTACCATTTTTACCATATGGTACCTTGTTCCATATGGCACAGTGGTTTCTATATGGTTCATAACCATAGAATTCGTCTTCAGCTCCACTTCCCATCAGTCTTAGAACTGTAAGTTGTGAAGAGGAGAGTCAGAATTCGCCCGGAGAGTGAGTGGGGAGTGAGAGCTTCCTTGCTGCCAGGCACTATGAACAAAGCTACTTTGCCGGCATTGCCACAATGCCATGCGGGCGTCCAGATTTTTTCTATGGTGTGCACACTGACCACCCAGACTCATTCTCTTAGAAAGCAGGCCTACCCGCCTTCTCATGCTAAATTTGACGGCGCTAGGGAATTTTGGCATAGATCTATGGAAACAGACCCTGAAAGGGTTAAAGCAACACTTGTGCGACGGAATCCAAGGTAACCAACCTCAAGAAAAAAGATCCAAAACCTTGAAGAGAAGATTTCGTCGGAAAGTGCTGACACAGAAAATACTTGAAAACGCTTTAGCCAGCACACTGAGCAAATAACAAAATCCAAATATGAAGGTTGAAGAGCAGTCAAGAATGGAATCAGAACATGCACACTCGACTGAATGAATACCTTGATTTCCAAGACGACAAAAACTGAACAAGATAAGTTGTCTGATACAGTTATAATAATAGTTCACACATTCCTAGTGAAATAACCCAAGAACAGTGGGAGAGAAACTGCTCTCAGGATAATACAGGACCACATTTAAAATTTATTATGCAAAACAATGAAATCAAAGAAACACGTTTGCTAGAAAACCAGGGTAGTAAACACAGTGTCATGATCAAAACTTCATTCATATGATAAAAGAAAGGACTTTAAATTAAATCAGGCAATTACAATGAAAAATGGAGTGTACATCATCGAGTGTCTAACAAGAAAACGTCAAAACCTTCTGTTCAGGTTGAGAAAACTTAAACAGGAAAACAAAATACATCAACGTTTCACTCGAGATGGGAAAATACTAATTAGAAAAACTTCAACAGGACAACAATATACCATCTCAAATGAACATGATTTCTCTACCTTCCTTAGAAAAGCTGACATTTCTGTAACAGATTAGATAATGGTACTTAACACATACATACGTGTGGTGCATATAGTGTATGTTACTATTATTGTGCATTATTATTATTTTTTCTTTTTTTCCTTTACTTGCTAATACCAACTACCTCAGATACTTTTTACTTTCTAATTGCTTTTAATTGCTCATAATTTTGTGTTGCAAGTCAAATCTTGCTCCAAATTAATGTTATTCATGGTTACTACCTGTCCATTTAATTCTGATTATCACTACTTTTATTAGCCCCTTTTATATCGTGTGTGCAATTAGTGTATATTCCAATTACATTATTGTGTGAGTCTCAAAACTAACTTTTGCTAGCTAGTACCAGCTACCTCATATTTCTATACTTTTTATAGTGCAATTAATTGCTCAACTTATTATACATTACAAATCAGATCTTACTCCCAAATCAATATTATATCATAGTGACTATCTGTCCATTGAACTTTGTTTACCATTACTTAATTTAGTCCCTTATTATTTTCTCCCTTATTTTAGCTTTATATAACTACCTTAGTTCATATATTCACAATTGTTAAAGTAATCAAGGTGCTATTCTCAGGTGCTAAAGTGTAATAAGTTCACTATTTTGCCATTAAATACTCCGGGGCTAGACTACCTCAGGTGTATGATTTTTTCTTTTAAAACATTCTTTTATTATTTAAATTTATTAGTCCTTT